>JBAKBP010014216.1:0-15000 GCA_037953745.1 Lithodes maja | reverse complement strand
AAGGCCGGTTCCTTTTATAATTTCAGTCTCGCTATCGCTCGCCAGGATAAAAATCGACACCTAAGTGGCACTAAAGGTCTTAACATTGACAACAAAAAGGGCCGAAAGGTGTTAAAATCGCCAAACTAATGGGCCGAACGTCTTAAAATCTCAAAATAATGGGGCTAAGGATGACAGAGAAGGGGTTAAAAGAAAGCACAAAAAAAAAAAAAAAAAAAAAAAAACTAGACCCCCCATCGATTGGAGTTGGTCTAGGTGAATGGGTGCACGGTTAAGGGAGAAATAATTGCTTTTTCTGGACCCCCTTCTCCCTTATATTTAGCCCCATTATTTCTGAGATTTTAAGAAGTTCGCCCCATTAGTTCGGCGATTTTAAGAACTTTCGCTTCATTTCTGTCAATGTAAAGACCTTTCATGCCATTTAGGTGTCGATTTTTTTCCTGGTGAGCGATAGCGATCCTGTAAGTTAAGAGAAACCGGCCTTCGGCCGGGAAATTTTTCTACCAAAAAATGTACACATTTATCTTGAAAGTGGGTCTAGACTCTAGAGGGTGTCATTTTAAGCTTGATGGAGGTCTAGGGAACAAACTAAAACCCTTCCCTTCAATGCTCTATCAATTTAATTGTTCTGTATATTTGTCTATTATATAACTGACATATATTTTAATCTACTTAACATGACATATTATATTTTAATCTACTTAACATGACATATTATATTTTAATCTACTTAACATGACATATTATATTTTAATCTACTTAACATTACATATTATATTTTAATCTACTTAACATTACATATTATATTTTAATCTACTTAACATTACATATTATATTTTAATCTACTTAACATTACATATTATATTTTAATTTACTTAACATTTCATATTATATTTTAATCTACTTAGCATTACATATTATATATTAATCTACTTAACATTACATATTATATTTTAATCTATTTAACATTACATATTATATTTTAATCTACTTAACATTACATATTATATTTTAATCTACTTAACATTACATATTATATTTTAATCTACTTAACATTACATATTATACTTTAATCTACTTAACAATACATATTATATTTTAATCTACTTAACATTACATATTATATTTTAATCTACTTAACATTACATATTATATTTTAATCTACTTAACATTACATATTATATTTTAATCTACTTAACATTACATATTATATTTTAATCTACTTAACATTACATATTATATTTTAATCTACTTAACATTACATATTAATTTACTTAACATTCTATCTATCTATCTATTTGCTCAGGCCCATTCCCCATTTTTTTTTTTTTTTTTTTTTTTTTTTTTTTTTTTAACTAGGGTGGCCGACTCGAGACAGAGCCTGAATAAGGACAACACAACACAACTTGACATTACATATTAAAATTTAATCTACTTAACATTTCATATTATATTTAAGAACATAAGAACATAAGAAAATGGGAGTCTGCAGAAAGCCGATTGGCCTAAGCAAGGCAGATCCCTGTCCCACACAACCCCAATTCAATTACAAAGCCCAATTATAGGCTTCACACTCTAATACCCTGAGGATCATCTTACCAAAACGGTTAGAGATTAACGCAGGATTATGGGGGTCTGCAGAGCGCTGATTGGCTTAACCCGGCTGATCCCCCTTCACACCCAACCCTTCTCGTCCATATGCTTATCCAATTTTATCTTAAAGCTCCCTACAGTTTTAGATCCCACTATAGCACTTGGTAGTCCATTCCACCCATCTACAACTCTGTTACCAAACCAATATTTGCCTATATCTTTTCTGAAACAAAATTTATCTAATTTGAAACCATTGGTACGAGTTCTTTCGCTATCACTGAGCTTTAGTACATTTGTCATGTCCCCTTTGTTAATCCCACTAACCCACTTGAACACCTCTATCATATCCCCTCTAACTCTGCGTCTCTCTAACGAATGTAAACCTAATTTCTTCAACCTTTCTTCATACGAAAGATTTCTAATATTATGGATAATTTTTGTCATTCTACGCTGTACTCTCTCCAATGAATCTATGTCCATCCTGTAATAAGGACACCAAAATTGGACAGCATAATCCATATGGGGTCTCACTAATGACAAGTAAAGTTTTAAGATAACATCAGCAGTTCTGTTACTCACACTCCTAGAGATGAACCCGAGAATCCTGTTTGCCTTATTACGAACGCTTATACACTGTTTTCTAGGCTTCAAATCATTGCTAACAAACACACCTAGATCTTTCTCGCAGTCTGAATTTTCTAATTCTAAATTAGCTAGTTTATATTTCACATTTGTTTGCATCTTCCCTATCTTTAATACCTTGCATTTGTCAATGTTAAACTTCATCTGCCAATTTACTGACCATTCATGTAAGGTATCTAGATCCCTTTGGAGGCACTCTATATCGCTATCTGAATCAATTGATCTCCCAATTTTAGTATCGTCTGCGAATTTACTTATCCTACTAGTTATACCTAAATCTAGGTCATTTATGTATATAAGAAACAACAGGGGACCTAATACCGATCCCTGGGGGACACCACTTTTGACTGCTCCCCATTCTGACTTGGTACCATTTATGCTGACTCTCTGCTTCCTACCAATTAGCCATGACCTAATCCATCCTAACAACGCCCCACCTATTCCATGTGCCTCAACCTTTCTCATCAATCTCTCATGAGGGACTCTGTCGAAAGCTTTACTGAAATCTAAATATATAATATCATATGACTTGTCATTATCTACTGCTTCATATACCTCTGAGAAAAAAACTAAGCAAATTAGTAAGGCAAGACCGTCCCTGAGTGAATCCATGCTGAGAAGAATTGATTAAGTTAAATGTTTCTAAGTGGTTTCTCATTTTCCTAGCAATAATTGACTCCAGTAGCTTTCCTATGATTGAAGTGAGACTAATGGGACGGTAATTGGATGCTATTGATTTATCACCTTTTTTGAAGATCGGAACTACATTTGCAAGCTTCCAAGCTTCTGGAACTATACCTGTTTCTAATGACTTGTTAAATAGAAATGTTAATGGGTAACTTAACTCATCCCTACATTCTTGTAATACTCTAGCATATACCTCATCAGGACCAGGCGATTTATGAGGTTTCAGTCTATCAATTTCCTTAAGCACATCATTTCTACTTATAGTAACCGTACTTAACCTATTATCTATACTATCGCTGTATACCTTACGGACTTCTGGAAACTGTGCCAAATTTTCATTAGTGAAAACGGAAAGAAATTGACTATTTAATGTACTGCACATTTCTAAATCATTTTCTGTCATTTCTCCTATCGAAGTTTTAAGGGGACCAATTACATCTCTAACTTTGGATTTATATAGTTGGTAAAAAGCTTTAGGATTATTTTTTGAGTCATTGGCAACCTTAATTTCATAATTTTTTTTTTCTTTACTAATATCCTTTTTTACCTGTCGTGATAGATTCTGATAGTAAGCAAGTAGGTGAATTTCGCCTTTTTTAATTTTTCTATATATTCCTCTCTTTTTTCCTAGAAGATCTAATAGTCTATTATTCATCCATTTGGGTTGGTTCTGTGTTGATCTAAATTTTCTTTTGGGGATATATTTTTTTTTGCGCATTGAATACTGACTTGATAAAATTATCGTATGTATCTACCAAGTTTGACGTCTCTTCCTGACTTAAGATGACAGGTGCCTGAGAAAGGATACACTCATTTGGACACCTGGATCGACTTAATTTTTTGACCATAGGGTCCGCTAACAGGGCTTCTCTTAACCCACCATAATTGGCTTTTCTGAAGTCAGGTATTAATGTTGTATTCTCTCTGATATTACCTTTCCATTGTATATTAAAATACACAGAATTGTGATCACTATTTCCTAGGTGGTCCCCGATTTCTACACTATTTATCATATGTTCATTGTTACTGAAAACTAAATCGAGAATATTATCACCTCTAGTCGGCGTATCTATGAATTGAGATAAAAAAACTATCTTGTACTACCTCAATAAACTCCTTTGAATCAGAGTCGCCTATTTGTTGCTGCCAATCTATATTAGGGAAATTAAAATCCCCCATAATGCACACGTTGCTAAGCCTTGATGCTATTTTAATTTCCTCCCATAATGATGTTCCGTCATTTCTACTCACATTTGGCGGTCTATACATAACTCCAATAACTAAAGTCTCACTAACTTCGTTAACTTCTACCCAAACACTTTCATTTTCATTATTTACTCTAATATCTGATTTAGTACAGCTTTTTAATGAACTCCTGACAAACACTGCTATACCGCCGCCCCTCCTACTTGTTCGGTCATATTTAAACAAACTATATCCCGGTATATCAAATTCTGCTAAAAAATGCCTGGTTTCTGTATTAATCCATGTTTCAGTTAGCGCTATTATGTCTATATTTTCTTTGCTAACCAGTGCTCTAAGTTCGTTCATTTTGTTACATAAACTCCTGCAATTTGTATAATAAACCCTCAAACTATTACTTGTATTTGCAACTATTTTTCTATTGTGTTTAACTAATTTATTTTTACCTGCTGAAATACTGGACCTAGACGGAAAAGCTACGCTATCAGAATGTTCGTTATTACTATCAATTTCATGTGGCTGGGATTCTATTTTACTTACACACCTATGGTGTATTAACTTTATTAATTTATTTGTATCTACTTAAATGTTTTCGGCCTAATTGTGTTACGCGACCTTTTTTTCCGCGGGTGATTATAATTCCGCGTGGTGGTTCAATTAAGTTTATTAGTAATTATATAAATGTGGGCATAATTAGGGGCCTGGGTCAGATTGTGTACACCTGGGCTACCATAACCATTATACTATCACTGCTACCACTATCACTGCTACCACTACCCTTGCTACCACTACCCCTGCTACCACTATCCCTGCTACCACTATCACTGCTACCACTACCACTATCACCACTACCACTGCTACCACTACCCTTGCTACCACTACCCCTGCTGCCACTACCCTTGCTACCACTATCCCTGCTACCACTATCCCTGCTACTACTATCACTGCTACCACTATCACTGCTACCACTACCCTTGCTACCACTACCCCTGCTACCACTATCCGTGCTACCACTACCCCTATCACCACTACCACTGCTACCACTACCCTTGCTACCACTACCCCTGCTACCACTACCCCTGCTACCACTATATCTGCTACCACTACCACTATCACCACTACCACAACCACTGCCACTATCACTGCCACTATCACTGCTACCACTACCACTACCACTGCTACCACTACCACCACCACCACCACCACCACCACCTTCTCTAAATATATTTTTTCTGTGGACCAAAATCAAGTTTGAATTTTTTTTTTTTTTTTTTTTTTTTTTTTTAAAGAGACAATGAACGGAGGAAGGAAAAACACAGATAAAACAAAAAGGTCCATGTACCTAAAGGCATCCTCCATTCATAAAATGTTTGTAACAACTGGATTTAAACATTTGTAGATTGTAAGTTTGTGGAAAGCAATTCGAGGGAAGTGAATTCCAAAGAGTAGTAGCTCTGGGGATAAATGAATTCTGATAAGCAGAAGTTCTGCATTGTGGAGGAGAAAGTGTAAATTCATGGGCGCTCTCAGCTGCCCTAGTTCTACGGGGAAAGATGTGGAGAGGCGGCACAATTGAAGCAAGTTCCTCGGAACAATTGCTGTGAAAATATCTGTAGAATAATGCAAGGGATGCAACGTTTCTTCGTATGGATAATGTAGGAAGGTCCTGTGTGATTGCAGGGTTATTGATAAATCTAATAGCTTTATTTTGAATGTTGTCCAACTGCCTCAATGCAACCACTCCAATTCCACCCCACAGAGGTGAACAGTAATCCATCTGAGAACGCACATGACTTTTATATATCACGGCCAACTGCTCGTCAGTGAAGAATTCTCGAACTCTGTACAGGAGTCTCAGTTTTTTAGAGGCATTCTTAGCAATGCTTCTAACATAATGTGTCCAGCTCAAGTTAGTAGTTAATGTTACACCGAGAATGTCAATACTAGGGGAAGTGGGAATATTTACATCATTAAAAAAATATATGGGAGTCAGTGAGATTCTGTCGGTTAGAAAATTGAATGTATTTGGTTTTCTGTGCATTAAAGGAAACTAGATTCTTTTGTCTCCATCCATTAATTCTAGAAAGGTCCTGGTTCAGAGAAATTGCAGTGTTTATTTTTGAATTTATAAGATCGGGTTGGGTGAAAGAATTGGTAAATGTGAAGGAACTGTGGAGTGATGAGTCATCTGCGTAGGAATGTATTGGATTATGAGTGGTAGATATGAGATCATTGATATGAATGAGGAACTGAATTGGGGCCAAAACTGATCCCTGGGGAACACCAGCATTTATTGAGTGAAATTGAGAATAAAGGCCATCTACCATTACACGTATGTTTCTGTTATGAAGATAAGAAGAAATTAGTGGGACTAATGATGCAAGGCTGTAGTGTGACATCTTCTACAATAAGGATTGATGCCAGACTCTATGAAATGCCTTTGATATATCCAGTGCTATTGTATGTGTTTCACCATGTTGGTCTGTAGCTTGGTTGATTTGATGCGTAAGAAGGCAAAGCATGTCTGCAGTTGATCGACATCGTCTAAAACCATATTGCCTATCACTGATTAATTTATTATTCTCAAGATGCTTAATTATGTGATTATTTAATAATTATAATTTCAAAGATTTTACCAAGAGTGGAAGTTATAGCTATTGGTCTGTAGTTTGATGGATCTGAAAAGGCACCTTTTTTAGGAACTGGATGGATGTTTGCTTCTTTGCAGGGTACTGGGAAGCATGAGGTATGAGTACACAGACGGAAACATTTTGCCAATACAGGAGGGAGCACCAAGGAGCAATTCTTAAGTACTATTGGAGGAATTTCATCTGGACCAGGAGCCTTATCTACTGAGAGATTCTGCAAAATAGTTTTGACATGTCTGGTGTGGATCTTAAGTGAGGGAATTTCAGGCGAATTAAAATTAAGTACAGGGACATCTTGATTTATTTCATCTAAGGTTGAGTTGGTGGAGAAAATATCCGCAAGAAGGTTAGCTTTACCTCGTGGGTCACTTACAAGATTGCCAGTCGGAGATTTTGATGGTGGAATGGATGAAGCAGTAGTGAAGTTGGATTAAAATGAGTTAAGAGTAGACCAAAATATTTTGTTATCATTTGGATTATTTAGAAGTTTATTTTCCTGCTTGTGGAGAAAGTTTGATTTAGTTAGGTTTAATACAGTTTTGGCATGATTTCTGATGTTTCTAAAGTAATTAAAGGCTTCATGAGTTTTTGATCTTGTGTATGCATTGTAGGCTATTGCTTTTTGTTCAGTTACTCTAGCACAATTATGGTCAAACCATTTAGGTGAATTAGATCTTTTACTGTACTTTTGATGAGGAATACAAGTTTCCATTCCAATTTTTACAAAATCTTGTATGTGGCTCAAGGTGGAGTGTGCATCATTAGAAAAGAAAGAGGTCCAGGGAATATCTATAAAAAAACCTTGAAGACCCTCCCAGTCTGCCCTATCGTAATGCCATTTAGTCACCAAAACAGGTTCAGAGTGGGAAGGTGTGGTAGGTGATAGACAGGTGGCCTGTATCAGAGAGTGATCAGAAGATCCAAACGGGGACCTCACTGTAACATCATAATTTTCTGAATTGGTTAAATTAATTAATTAATTAATTAATTAAATTAATTAAAATACCGTAATATTCAATAATTATGCATAACTCTGGATATCATATTTTATTTTCTAGTCTATGAAAATAATACTTTTGTTTTTTTCTGCGCAAATTAACCCCTTCTGTACCGACGACGTCTATATAATTTTAGTCTTGCTTTATTTAGATGATTTTGTGCAGTTTAACAAGGATCTGAGGTAGTAAAAATGGTTAAGGGGAGATTTCCACTTGAGGGATTTTTTTCTTTACCCCTTTCTCCCTCATGTTTAGCCCCATTGCTTTTGAGATTTTAAGACGTTCGCCCCATTAGTTTGGCGATTTAAGTACTTTCACCCCATTTATGTCACTTTTAAGACCTTTCGTCCCATTTAGATGTCGATTTTATCCTGGCGAGCGATAGCGAGCCTGTAATTTAAGGGGAACCGGCCTTTGGCCGGAAATTTTTCTACCGAAAAATGTACAAATTTATCTTGAAAGGGGTGTAATTCTCTAGGGGTGTATCTCTAGGGGGTGTAATTTTAAGCTTGATGGAATTCTAGGGAACGAACTAAAAACCTCCCCTTAATAGAACTTGATTTTCAATAATTAGTACTTGACGTGTAGACCATGATATTCATACATTCGTTTTCAGATATATATTTCCATAATTGACCACTTGCGTGTTTCAGGCTATAAGGAAGTTGGAGCTATAGACATCGATAGTAAACAGAACTGCCATAATAATATAGGTTTCCGATGGCTAAAGAGTAGGTTGAATTGGATTTTATGTATTTATAGATGAAATACAACCGCATTTTAGCTGGTAATGCTGCTAAATATTGATATCTACAACTCCAACTTCCTTATAGAACGAAACTTGCAAGTGGTCAATTAGCAATAGGTGAAGGCCAGGAATATTTATGAGTGGGCTAGAGACTATGGCATGCGAGTGTACACCCTCTCACTCGCCCACTCACACACATTCATTGACTTCACCTTCTATTAATGGCAGCATGTTATTTATCGTAGGATTCGAATCTAGGGTATCTCATACAGAACGTACACGCTCTAACCATTACACCATCAAGACAGCTATTAAGTAAATACATCGGGGGTCCACGAATTCTTAGGAGTGGGCTAGAGATTATGGCATCAGAGTGTACCATCTTCCACTGCAGCCAACTGTACTTTAGCATGCTCCCCAAAGTTCTCCGGCTAACTTGTCCCCTTTACCATCTAACTCCGCAGGTCCTCGGAGCGGGAGGCAGGCAAAGGGTCTGGAAGGAGATGAAAAACAAACAGGAGGAGACCCCGACTTTCCTACCGGTGAGTAAAGTTGGGTGGGTGTGGGGGGTGGGTGTGGGGGTGGGGGGTTGTGTTTGTGTGTAATAGTAAAGTTGGGTGGGTGGGTTGGTTGTGTGTGTGGGTGAGGGGTTGTGTTTGTGTGTAATAGTAAAGTTGGGAGGGGGGGGGTTGTGTGTGTGGGTGAGGGGTTGTGTTTGTGTGTAATAGTAAAGTTGGGAGGGGGGGGGGGGAGGGGGGGGTTGTGTGTGTGGGTGAGGGGTTGTGTTTGTGTGTAATAGTAAAGTTGGGAGGGGGGGGGGGATGTTGTGTGTGTGGGTGAGGGGGGGGGGTTGTGTTTGTGTGTAATAGTAATGATAAAACAAAGGAGGAGACCCTGTGTGTTTGTGGGTGTGTACAAGTGTGGGGGAGGATGGGTGTGGGGGGTGATAACAATGATACATATAATAATCGGTTATTTCGTGTGTGTGCTGATGATGACACAAATATTATCGGTTTATTTCGTATGTGTGTCTCTGTGTGTATATGTGTGTGTGTGTTTCGGCGTGTCCATTCGTGTAAATAGTGTGGTCCCATCGCGTTTAAATTATACACGTCACGGAATTGCAACACCCTTCGTTTGATTATTGGAGCCAGTTAGTTCATAGTGTGGTGTAATGACTTTGTTTAAGGGGAGATTTCCACCTGGAGGATTTTGTTCTGGACCCCTTGCTCCCTTATGTTTAGCCCCGTTGCTTTTGAGATTTTAAGACGTTCGCCCCATTAGTTTGACGATTTTAAGAACCCTCGGCCCATTTATGTCAATTTTAAGACCATTCGTGCCATTTAGGTGTCGATTTTTTTCCTGGCAGGCGATAGCAAGCCTGTAATTTAAGGGGTACCGGCCTATGGCCGGGAAATCTTTCTATCGAAAAATGTACAAATTTATCTTGAAAGAGGGTCTAGGGGGAGTAATTTTAAGCTTGATGGAAGTCTAGGGAATCAACTAAAAACCTGCCCTTAAGGGGGTAGTGCTTGGTTCTTGGTCTATATATTTATTTACTATTACACGTTTGATTTTCCTCGCTTGACCTCCATCAAGATTAAAATATATACCCCCAAGACCCCCCTTCACGATAAATTTGTACATTTGTCAGTAGAAAAAATATTCCTTCACCTTTACAGGCTCGCTCTCGCTCGCCAGGAAAATAATAGACACCTAAATGGCACGAAAGTTCTTAAAATTCAGATTAAAAATGCTGCGAAAGGTCTTGACATCGCCAAACTAATGGGCGAACGATGTATAATCTAAAAACTAATGGGGCTAAGCATGAGGGAGAAGGGGGTCCAACAAAAAAAGGGAGAATCTCTCCTTAATGAGTAGGCCTACTATAAAAAAAACAGAAAACGCTCTTTATGATCAACTACAACAAATATTCTGTATAATTATTCCAACACAAAACCTTGGCTCGGGGAGTAAATATGAATTCCGAATAAATTAGAACCGGAATGAAATGGTCTTGTCCAGTGTGTGTGTGTGTGTGTGTGTGTGTTTGTGTGTGTGTGTGAAAACATAATAATCGAGCTATTTCGAGCGTGTGTGTGTGTGTGTGTGTGTGTGTGTGTGTGTGGGTGTGTGTGAAAACATAATAATCGAGCTATTTCGAGCGTGTGTGTGTGTGTGTGTGTGTGTGTGTGTGTACATGTGTGTACGTGTACTTTGCCCTTATTGCAAGTGTTTTTTTCTCCCGGCTTAAGCGTAATTCGATTAACTCATTTACCTACTAATGCCTAGTGTGTATGTGTGTGTGTTTTTTTTTAGGTGTATTGTGCATGACTACTCGCCAGTATTTTTGTTTTTTTCATTTATAGATTGTAGATTTCGTAGAACAAATTTGATACGTTGACTAAGAATTGGATATATTCGTCCGGTGCAATTGTAGACGCGGCGTGTTTCATTATTTATAGCTAACTACTTCGTATTAATCGAAAGTTGTTTGCTGTATCATTTTAACCCATTCACGCACAAGAAGCGATTTGCGCCCTTTCTGGGATACTTAAGAGCCTTTGTGACCATCAGGGGTATTTAGAAACCTTTAGTTTAGTTACTTCAACCCCTGCAATTGTCTTTGAGTTAGCTGTGGGCAGAAAACTAATTTGCGCCCTTTCTGGGATACTTAACAGCCTTTGTGACCATCAGGGGTGTTTAGAAACCTTTAGTTTAGTTACTTCAACCTCTACAGTTGTCTTTGAGTGAGATGTGGGCAGAAAACTAATTTTGGAGAGGTAATTACGAGATTGAGAGAACTCTAGTTCTGATTGCTAAACGGGAACCCCTGCGTCCACAGGATGGCGAGGGGGTTAACTTGAGAGGGTTTTATTTCCCACCCAAAGGGTAACACGGAGTAATACACACAATATGAATCCTGCAACAGAACAAACAATATATTGCTTCGCATGACATAAGCATGGATAGATCAACACTCAACGCGCATGAGCACTCGGACTCATCTTAAGGGGAGATTTATATATATATATATATATATTTGTTTGTTTGTCATGGTTAAATACGCGGAATTTCAGTGTGAGTATCCAAGGTTCGAATCCTTGGAGTACCACATGTATTCATTATTAGTTTCATTGATTTAATTAATTAGGTTTATTTGTAAGTTAGTTGGTGGGTTGGTGATAATATGAATGTACTTATTAGTTTCCTTTGTTTCCTCCAAAGACCTCCATCAAGCTTAGAACAAATGTCCTCAAGACCCCCCCATCCAGATAAATGTCCTCAAGACCCCCCATCCAGATACATTTCTACATTTCCTGTCCCTCCTAAATTACAGGCTTGCTAAGACTCGCCACGAAAAAATCGACACCTAAATAACACAGCGGGTCTTAAAATCGCCAAATTCAAGGCGCGAACGTCTTCAAATCTCATAAATAATGGAGCTAAGCCTTTGACCTTTAACAGGCCTTAATTTTTTAATAAAAATAGGACTTCAGAGGCAATTAACCGTTCTGGATCATTAAGCCAGCACACTGTAAGTCAAGAATAGCATCAGGACTGGAGACCCTTGCTATAGTCTATTCACTGTAAGTAGGCGATAAATCATGACCTCTATCAACTGTAACTCAAAAAGGGCTAGAGCAAATTGGCTGTAAATTTGCACGTCTATTCCTTGACTGACTCTACCCAAATGGTAGAAATATTAGCTTGATTAGTCGTTATTGAGTTACAGAGGTTAGAGGTCATGATTTATCGCCTACTTACAGCGAATAGACTATAACAGGCCAACACCAATAAAACAACTCATGACCCCGGAGTGACTCGAACACCCAGCCTTCTGATCTGGAGTCAGACGCGCTACCATTGCGCCACAGGGCCGATATGGGGAAGTGTATAGGGTGTCTATTTAAGAGGGGGGATGGCCGTATTTATTTGCTTATTAACTTTTTTATTATTATTATTATTATTATTTAATATTATTTGTTTTATTATTATTATTATTATGTTTTTTTTAGTTTCCTCCCTAGACCTCCATCAGGCTTAAAAAAAATGTCAAAATAATTTTGTACATTTTTCATTAAAAATGGTTCCTCTCAACTTACAGGCTCGCTATCGCTGGCCAGGATCAAATGGCACCTAGCATGACATATCTTAATATAGCAAAACAAAACAAAACAACAACAACAACAACAACAACGGGGCTATATATCTTAAAATCGCCAAATTCATGGGGCAAACGTTTACAAATCTTGGAAAAAATGGGCCTAAACATAAGGGAGAAGAGGGGGCAGAAAAAACAACTCTTGAGAGAATAGACGAAAGCTTGGTGTTCCATTGTTTCATTATTCCTGCTCGCCAGGAAAACATCGACACCTAAATGGCGCGAAATGCCTTAATATTAACAAAGAAATGGGGCGAATGGTCTCCAATCGGCAAGCTACTGAACGAACGTCTTAAAATCTCAAAACTAATATGCTAAACATGAAGAAGAAGGGAGTCCAGAAAAAGCGACCATTTCCACCTTAAAGCAATTGAAGTATATATATATATATACATATATATATATATATATATATATATATATATATATATATATATATGTTGGTAAAGCCAGGTAATAAATTTTCTTTAATACATACGAGGTTGAAAGAAATGGCAATTTCTGCGTTGGAAATTTTATTATTCAAAGTTTCCAGGTCTCTGATGAGTTTTCGCTGGGTGGCAGGAAGTAGATGAAGGAGATGAGCAAAATGCATGGTGGTACAGGGTTACATTAAAGTACATGAAGATACAGGATATACGACGCGTTTCACTGGACAACCAGCATTATCAAGTAAGGAAGGAATGATATAAAAGGTAAACAGGAAGGGTATATATAGAGGGTGGAGGATCAGAGGAGGCGGAAAACAGGGGGCAAAAGTCTGCTATTGGTGGAAGGGTAAACTAGGAGAGAGAAAGGGGGTAACCGCTTCACGCATGCGCACTGGATGCGGGATGGTGGTCGTAGGTGGGGTCGAAGCTGATTGGCTGCGTGTCGAGGGGCGTGGCCTAAGTTGTGTGGCGCCTGCAGAAGACGAAGCTGAAGGAGGTAGCGCGGGGGGCTGCGTCAAGGGCACCGGGGGGCGAGGAGGGGTGTTAGGTCCTGTAGGGTAGTGCCTTTTGGCAGAAGGAAGGATCTGAAGGTCCAGAGTTTGGTTGTTGATGTTGGGATGTAAGGCTTGGATATATAAAGCTTCGAGTATAGGTAATCTCCTTGGGTCACTTTCTTTATCGAGTATGGTGGTGTGTTTCTCTAACTCGTTGCGTGTGAGGTGAGGGTGGTTAGGGGTGAGATAGTGGTCTTTGATGGCTCCAGCCTGAAGGTGAAGAGTTAACCGACGTGAAAGACGAGTCTGCGTCATACCAATATAGGAATGAGGTCCACAGTCCTCATAATTACAGGTATGTTGGTAAATGACGTGATCGTCGGTCATCGGGCTCTTTATCTTGGTGGAGGCTGGTTTGTTGCGGAGAACGAGGTTGGAGGTCTTGGGGGATTTGTAATAAATTATTAATTTGATTTTGTTTTCCGGGTTGGTTGGGTGGACATGTTTGGAGATTATTTCTTTTAAGACGGCCTCGTCATTTTTGTGTTCAGAGGACATGTAATTGCGGTAGAAGATCTTAATTTCATTGGGGGGGGGTCAATGTTGGGAGGGCTTTGGGTGTACCATTTTTCAAGATGGTGGTTGATGGTGCTGGAGATGTCGGAGTTGGAGTATCCGTTATTTACTAAAACTTGGGATAGTCTTTCTAGTTCCTGGTGGGTGTCGGCCCAGGTAGAGCAGTGCGTGAGGGCTCTCCTAACATAGGCGGAGATGGAGGATAGAAGATAACGGCGGGGGCATTCACTATCGCCGTTGAGGCATTGTCCTGTGTTAGTTGGTTTAATGTAGACGGTGGTTTTGAACCCATGGTCGTTCAGAGCTACGAGGATGTCGAGGAAGGGGAGTTGTCCATTGTTAGATTTTTCAAAGGTGAAGTTAAGTCCGGAGGAGGTCATGAAGCGACGCTGGAGTTCCTGTAGTTCGTGGAGGTCCTTGATTTGCACGAAGATGTCATCCACGTATCTACAGTAGACGGCGGGTCGTTGGGCAGCTAGGAGCTCTTCCTCGATGGTACCCATGAAAAAGTTCGCAAAAAGAACTCCTAGGGGGCTGCCCATCGCCACACCGTCTATCTGCTTGTACATGTTGCCCCGGGGGCAAAGGAAGGGGGCCTCCTTGGTACATAGCTCCAGTAGTGTTTTCAGGGCCTTCTCCGGGATGTCCAGTGTAGGTGTATCAGGGCAATGATAAATTCGACGTAGAATCATGTCAATGGTCCTATCCACTGGCACGTTGGTGAACAGGCTTTCTACGTCGAGAGAGGCGATTGTGTGGTTGTTGTTACGGGGGGCGTCTCGTAAAATTTCCAAGAAATTCGTGGGCTGAGTTAA
>JBAKBP010014215.1:0-59905 GCA_037953745.1 Lithodes maja | reverse complement strand
CTACTCCTACAACAAACAACAACAATTACTACTATTACTACTCCTACAACAACAACAACAACAAATTACTACTATTACTACTCCTACAACAACAACAATTACTACTATTACTACTCCTACAACACAACAACAACAATTACTACTATTACTACTCCTACAACAATAACAACAACAACTACTACTATTACTACTACTACAACAACCACATTACTACTACTACAATAACAACAACAATTTATACTATTACTACTACTACAACAACAACAACAATTACTACTACTACAATAACAACAACAATTACTACTATTACTACTACTACAACAACAACAACAATTACTACTATTACTACTCCTACAACAACAACAACAACAATTACTACTATTACTACTCCTACAACAACAACAACAACAATTACTACTATTATACTACTCCTACAACAACAACAATTACTACTATTACTACTCCTACAACAACAACAACAACAATTACTACTATTACTACTCCTACAACAATAACAACAACAATTACTACTATTACTACTACTACAACAACAACAACAATTACTACTACTACAATAACAACAACAATTACTACTATTACTACTACTACAACAACAACAACAACAATTACTACTATTACTACTCCTACAACAACAACAACAACAATTACTACTATTACTACTACTACAACAACAACAACAATTACTACTATTACTACTACTACAACAACAACAACAATTACTACTATTACTACTCCTACAACAACAACAACAATTACTACTATTACTACTACTACAACAACAACAACAACAATTACTACTATTACTACTACTACTCCAACAACAACAATTACTACTATTACTACTACTACAACAACAACAACAATTACTACTATTACTACTCCTACAACAACAACAACAACAATTACTACTATTACTACTCCTACAACAACAACAACAACAATTACTACTATTACTACTACTACAACAACAACAACAATTACTACTATTACTACTCCTACAACAACAACAACAACAATTACTACTATTACTACTACTACAACAACAACAACAACAATTACTACTATTACTACTCCTACAACAACAACAACAATTACTACTATTACTACTACTACAACAACAACAACAACAATTACTACTATTACTACTCCTACAACAACAACAACAACAATTACTACTATTACTACTACTACTACAACAACAACAACAATTACTACTATTACTACTCCTACAACAACAACAATAACAATTACTACTATTGCATAATAAATCGTATGCAGTGTCCACCATTCTTTAACTGTCTTCGTGGTGCGATGCATAAGGTGTTGATTTTCGGTGTGAGCATCCTGGATTCGAATCCACGGACTGCCACATGTGTGTGTAAATTTCATTAATCGATTTTAGGAGTATAGTTGGTTGTTGGAAGGAACATAATAATTACTACTCCTACAACAACAACAACAACAATTACTACTATTACTACTCCTACAACAACAACAATTACTACTATTACTACTCCTACAACAACAACAACAACAATTACTACTATTACTACTCCTACAACAACAACAACAACAGTCCACGTACCATAAACTTTGAGGGTTGCCTGCTGTGATACTCTCTTGGCCGCCACATTCTCGGCCACACAGGTATAGTTCCCGGAGTCTTCCGGCCTGGCGGACAGTATCAGCAGGGAACCCTCAGAGGATTTTCTGTTTAGAGAAAAAAACATGACATAGTTGAATTAACCCCTTGAGGATATGATGCGTTTTAGGAGTTATTTTTGGATTTCATTAGACGTTTATACACAGATTGAGAAGGATCTGTGGGAATTAAAAGGGTAAAGACTATCTCAATAAACTCTCTGACTTCCACATATTCTTCCTAATCTGAATAAAATCGTCTAATAAGAGCCAGAAAATAGAAATGGA
Organism: Lithodes maja; assembly: GCA_037953745.1. Lineage (NCBI taxonomy): Eukaryota > Metazoa > Arthropoda > Malacostraca > Decapoda > Lithodidae > Lithodes > Lithodes maja. The sequence continues at coordinate 57,955 of JBAKBP010014215.1, read as the reverse complement.
ATGCGTCATCGATCCTCAGAGGGTTAACAGATGTGTGACCTATATAATATCCTATAATTGATGTTATTCAGGGTATGAAGGATCTCGGATTAAAAAGTAAAGTCAAAATCAATAATTTTCCAATATACTCATAAACTGTAATTCAAAGTTAGTCACTATTCCATGCCAGTTTTCACGTGTTTCTAATATCCCGTGAATAATACATGTTTCGTTTCACGTCACATAATTGTTAAGTTAAATGTAACGATTTCTATTTCCAGACAATTTATCAACAAGGTATTCCATGTAATTTTGATGATTAATGATTAGGAAGGAACTCCTACATTATAGACCATATTTAGAGAGTAGTTCAACAAATTAAGTACTTTTGAACTACGATCCGATGGTCTTAGGCGATTGAACCTGGAGTGAACTTTCCGAAGACTTTTCTTTTACAAAGATCCCGTAATCTTTAGGCTATTACACACACCGGTACCTACTATGAGGCTACCATGAGCGCGTGAGTGAATGGTTTGACAGATTTAACAAAATTGAAAGACCTTTATAAACCATCACACCACTTACGCACACGCTCAAATTAACCTACAAGACTGACAGGTTAAACTGGATAAATACTATAGTTAAAATAGGATTTCAGAGGCTATCAACACTATTGGATTATTAAGCCAGCGCATTGCAAGTCAAGAATAACGTCAGGACTGGAGTCTCTCTGCGAGAACCACAGTCCCTTGTGGATGTACTGGGTGCTGTGTTAGACATTATACAAACATAATGGTGCACAAATTTCGAAAAAGGTTAGTGGTGTAGACTGGTAAAATATACTGTATATATATATAATACACGGATTTTATCTCTTGTCAAGTGCTCTAACTTAATACTATGTGGTCCGACGTCTAGTTGGATATTATGATATTAATTATTATTGAGGATTTTGTTTGCCTTTGCCATTTTCGAGCAATGACCCCTAGGCTAACAAAAACGCCTTCCTAGACTTCCTTCACACCAAAGAATGCCCATCCACACTCTGGTCAAGTTAAATTTGTACATTATTCAGTAATAAATATCCTGGCCTAAAACTGATTTCGTCAAAGTTACAGGCTCGCTATCGCACGCACCCCCCCCCCCCCCCAAAAAAAAAAAATCGAAATCCGAATAGGGTGAAACATCTTATTATCATCAAACTAATTGAATGAAACTTCTTAAAATCTCCAAACTTAAAGGAGCGAAACTAAAAGACCTCACTCGACTACAGTAGACAGTGTTAAAGTTACTATATCTCATTAAACAGTAGACTCTACTGAACGTAAGCAAACCAGGTTAAATATGTCCCGCGTTCTTGTGCCATTTCTCTCAATGAAGCGGTGGGTTAAGTCGGAAGAAGGCCATAACACGTGTGCTAGTGTTTTACTGGAGTTCTGAGAAGAGGTTGCTGCCGAGTGATAGAGTCAATGGGTCTTTGATGAGGCAGATACTTAATGCTAGCGGGAGAGGATGGGTTCATTTAGTAGGAGGAAAATAAATACACTTTATAAAGATATGTGTGCTGTACAGGAAAACAATGACCCATTTTTTTTCTCAGTGACTAGATGGATAGGTCAAGGGCTTTGTCACCTAAGGCTAGTCAGGACTTCGCTCCACCCCCATGTTTACGTTGACGACATCTGGATATCAGGGCTTTATAAAGCTAAAGTTAAAGGGGGATAGACAGGTTGGGGAGCCGAGAGAACTATTTATAAAGCTAAAGTTAAAGGGGGATAGACAGGTTGGGGAGCCGAGAGAACTATTTTGTAATTTTTGTATAGGATTTGGGATTTCGTGGGGGATAGAAAGTGTGGGGAAAACACAGTCTCTTGACGTTAAAGAGGAAGACAAAGTTAGGAAAGAAGGTGGAGGTAAAAGATAGTGGGCTGTCCACTTGGCCATTTTTATGAATGTTGAAATTAATATTCTACATTTACTATAATTGATAAAAGTATAAACTAATAATGGATTGGAGGAATTTGGGACTTTAGTGTATGGAAGACTTGTTGGAGGGTTAACTTGGAGGGGATTGATGGGGGTGGAATAATAAATAAAGAATAGCTTGAAGTTAGAAATATATTTAGAGAATACAAGATTCTGGGATCAACCAGAAAGCTTCATTGTTAACTTAGTTAAAATAAGACTTTAGAGGCTGTCGACCCATATGGATCATTAAGCCCACCATAAAGTCAGAAAGACCTTACCTTACATGTATGGCCTTCTCAAAACCCATAAACCTGATAAACCTCTTCGTCCTATCATCAGTTCAGTAGGGTCTGCCACTTATAAATTATCTAAATGGCTTAGTAAGTTGTTATCCCCTTTAGTTGGCACGATCTCTGATTCACATGTAAAAAACTCCAGTGATTTAATTAGTAAAATTAGAAACAACAATTCACCTTGCAAACTAATAAGTTTTGATGTTAATTCCTTATTTACAAAAGTGCCTGTTCATGACTTACTAGGTTTTTTGAAAGATGATTTGCCGAATTTAGATTTGCCAATAAGTAATAATGTTTTCATGAAGCTAATTGAATTGTGCGTCCTCAACACTAACTTTGCTGTGAATGGTAGGTTTTTTCGCCAAACATTTGGTTGCGCAATGGGTAATCCACTGTCCCCGATCATTTCTAACCTGTTTATGGAATATTTTGAGACTCGGTTTTTACCTAAAATATATAACTTTAGACTTCCTTGGTTTAGATATGTTGACGATATTTTGTGTCTTTGGCCTACCAATCAAAATCACCATTCATTCCTTAATAAACTAAACGATCTTGTCCCCTCGATTTCATTCAAAATTGAAGAAGAAGTAAACAATACACTACCTTTCCTTGATACCATGATTATAAATAATAATGGTCACTTAAAATTTAAAGTATATAGAAAGCCGACTCTTGTAGATTCCTATATTCATTTTTTCTCCAACCATCATATTAAAGTAAAACTGTCAATTTTTTCAGGTATGTTTCTAAGAGCATTAAGGATATGTAACCCAGAATTCATAGATAACGAATACAAACAAATCTATAATCTAGCCAAGACACTCTGCTATCCTGAAAGTCTTGTTGATCAAAGTTTAGCCAAAGCCGAAAAAACCTTCTATAATGTAAATAATAAAGCTCCCTTTTCAAGGAAAAATATCTTAGTTTTGCCATATCATGATGAATTAACACCTCTCACAACATCTCTCAAGAATTTGAATATAAATGTAGTATTCAATTATGAAAACTCCGTCAAGTCAACTTTGATCAAAAACAGCCCTAAAAATGATGCTGGTGGTGTATATTTCATTCCGTGTAAAGGATGTAATAACATATACATAGGACAAACTGGAAAAAGATTAGAGGTGAGAGTTAAACAACACAAACAATCAGTAAGGTCAGCTCAAGAATCTAATGGTATTTTTAAACATAAACAAAGACAAAACCATCATGCAAATTGGGATGAGGCTAAGATGATCTACTGGTCAAGCTGCTATTATGAAAGACTATTTGCCGAGTCCGCCTTGATCAGAGATTGTATAAACACTATGAATCTAAATGATGGCCTTTACAAAATAGATAACATCCTGCTAAATCTCCTCAATGAAAATGATAAAATAAAAAGAGCTAGAAATAGATGTCCAGACCGTCAGATTATAGATTGAAACAGCTTGTAGTTTGAGACCTGACCATTTATGTGAGGTCTATCCTCTTAGTATTAGATTGTACCTTATTAATACTATACACATGAGGTATGATCACTATGTATTTTCTTTGTGTTTGGTTTTGTTTTATAATAATTATTGTATATATGTATGTTAATGTATGTATACAGTACATGTGTGTGTGTGTAAGTAGGTGTGTGTATGTATATGTGTGTTTATGTATAATTTATATACTGTGTAGCTGTGAGGGGGATTAGCCAGGTGTGGGCTATTCGTCCTTATAAGTAGGGTTGGATATGGGTAGGATCTGCCTTGTGTGACCTTTCGGCTTTCTGCAGACTCCCATATTTGTTGTTTCTTTTTCTATTTTTCTTATATATGTAATTTGTATGTGTATGTATGTAATGTATGTGTGTATACAGTATGCATGTATATGTGTATGTATATGTAATTATATGTATTCCTACAGGTATAGGTTGTCTTCATATTTACATAAGTTACGATAACAGTTTGAAAGGGATCTGCAAGTTCATTGAGGTGTATCAAATTGTATATATGATTAGATTGTATTGTTAGGCACATTTCAATGTATAGATGTACATATATGTTGTATATAAATTAAGTATGTTCCTAAAAATATGGCAACAGGCAGTAGGCTGGCAACACTTTTTGTATTTATATGCTAGTTAGCAACTCACAGATGATTTAGGACGGGTATTTAAGCCTCACTCTCCCCCTGTTTTCTTGTATTACCCTGAAGATGTCTTGAGAGAATAGACGAAAGCTTGGTGTTCCATTGTTTCAATTTTCCTAGCGAGTTTTACTACATAATTTGATCACACGTATTTGTGATTTTACCTCCATATATATATATATATATATTACACACACCTGAATGGGGTGAAACGTGCTAGCATCTCCACACTAATGGAGCGAAACAGGGGAGGTCCAAAACATACCCCCTCGGACACATAGGTTTAAAAAGATTGTGACTACACAAACTACTCCATCTTGTTTGAGTGAGTCCAATTTGGTAAACATTTATGAGACCCTGGACAGCCTTTTTACCTAACCTAACCTAACCTAACTATATATCGAAGAAAAAAACAAAACCACCAAAAATAACTAGTAAAAAGGCAGTCCGGGGTCTCTTCAATTTTTACTTCCAATTATCTTCCGGGTTACTAAGGACATTTAATCGACCCAAGAAGACAAAATCGGTGTCACACGAATGCTTTTTCTGGCAGCTTTCGAAGAGCAAGTTTTTTGCTCGCAAAATTTTGAGGCCCTTTCGCATTGGAATCTGAAACTAATTCGATTGTAGATTATGTTAGGTAGTTTAATTCATATTGAACCGATATTTTGAAGCTGCCAGACAACAATTGCCATTAAAGATTGACAGAACAATTGTTCGTGTGACACTGTCCGTAAAGGTGGTGTCACACGAGCGCATTTTCCGGCAATTTTTGTTGAGCACGTTTTTTTCTCGTGCTATTTTGAGGTTCTTCCGCAATGGGATCGGACACTAGATCGAAGGTAGATTAATCCTTCTGAAACTTAAGGGAACAGTGGCTGTTTGTTTGGTCTATTAATGAATGTATTCATATATTGTTTTAGTTTCCTCCCTAGACCTCCATCAAGCTTAAAAAACACCCCCTACGCCCCCCTTCAAGATAGATTTGTACATTTTTCGGTAGAAAAATGTCAAAGGCCAGGCTGAGCAACTGAGCCCACTGAGCCAAAAGGCCCACTGAGCAAAGGGGACGGCTCTTTCACAGGGGACAAAAAGGAAATGAGCGAACTCTTAAGCAGGCAGTATGAATTGGCATTCAGTGAGCCTGATGAAACAAAAGTCATCAGAGACCAAAATATATTTTTCATGGAAACCTCCCCCACGGAAACCCCTCAGATGCTGGATTTGATTTCGGTCCAAAAGACATAGAAGAGGCCATTTCCCACATGCCATCCCACTCGGCACCAGGCCCGGACTCATGGAATTCGATCCTAATGAAGAAATGTAAGGAAAACCTCTCAAAACCCCTGGCTATAATGTGGAGAAGGAGTCTAGACACTGGTGACATACCAGATAGCTTGAAAAACGCAATAATTGCCCCACTGCATAAAGGAGGGAGTAAAGCACTACCAAAAAACTACCGCCCGGTAGCTCTAACCTCTCACATCATTAAAGTTTTCGAGCAAGTCCTGCGAAGCAAAATTTCAACATTCATGGAGACAAATGAACTACACAACACCGGTCAACATGGGTTCAGAGCGGGAAGATCATGTCTCTCACAACTTTTGGAACACTATGACAAAATTCTTAAAGCGCTAGAAGAAAAGAAAAACGTGGATGTCATTTACACCGATTTTGCTAAGGCATTTGATAAATGTGACCATGGTATAATAGCCCACAAACTGAAAGCAAAAGGTATAACTGGGAAAATCGGACGGTGGATATACAATTTCCTCGTAAACCGAAAACAATCAGTAGCAGTAAACCAAGTCACATCTTAGCCTTCGGATGTCAAAAGCTCAGTGCCCCAAGGAACAGTGCTAGCGCCCCTTCTGTTCCTCATACTAATTTGCGACATAGATACCAACACCAGACACAGTACGGTGTCGTCTTTTGCTGATGACACAAAATTAAGCAAGATGGTAAACACACAAGAGGACACGGGCCGACTGCAGGAAGACATGAATGTAGTGTTCCAGTGGACCAGGGAAAACAACATGCAATTCAATGAAGACAAATTCCAATTAATACGGTACGGAGATAATAATGGTGTTAAAGAAATTACAAATTACTTAACAGAATCTAACCACATAATAGAACGGAAAGACAGTGTGAAAGACCTTGGGGTATTAATGTCTAAAAATATGGGTTTCAAAGTACATAACCAGGTCAAAGTGGCGGTTGCGAAACGTCTAACGGGTTGGATTCTGCGTACTTTTAAAACATGCAGGGAATTGCCTATGATAACGCTCTTCAAATCTCTAGTGCTACCGCGGCTTGAATACTGTAGCGTATTAACATCCCCATACAAAGCAGGTGAAATAAATGACGTAGAGAGTGTACAAAGAAATTTCACTTCGCATATAAGTTCGATAAAACATCTACACTATTGGGAGCGTTTAAGAGCACTGAATCTGTACTCACTGGAACGTAGAAGAGAACGTTACCTAATAATATACACGTGGAAAATCGCAGAGGGTTTAGTACCAAACCTACATACTCCGATAGTCATGAAATTCAGTGATAGGAGAGGCTGGGAATGCGAAATCCCCCGGATGAATAACAGGGGTGCTATGGGCTCTCTGCGAGAGGGCTGGTTATCACACAGAGGTCCACGTCTCTGCAACAAACTCCCACGGCGAGTAAGAGACATGAGGGACATCTCGTTAGACAACTTCAAGAGAGCCCTAGATGTCGAACTGCAAAAAGTGCCAGACGAGCCCATCCTCGCAAGGGAGCGAGCTGTCGCTTCAAACAGTCTACTGCACCAGATCACCACCCATAACGAGGGGCGCCGCACTCCTTGGTGCCGCTAGAAGAGCGGCGAACACATCAAAAGGTATCAAAAGGTAAAGGTAATGGCGGATTCCTCCTAAAATTACAGGCTCGCTATCGCTCGCCAGGAAAAATCGACATCCATATGGCACGATGGGTCCTAATATTGACAAAGAAATGGGGTGAAAGGTCATAAAATCCCCAAACTAATGGAACCAACATCTTCAAATCTCAAAACTAGTGGGGCTAAACATTAGGGAGCAGGGGGTCCAGAAAAACGGTCTGTCTCCCCTTAAATTTTGAAGGTGCCAGACAACAATTGCCGGTAAATATATACAGAAAAACTGCACTTGTGACACCGCCTTAAACCTCCCTCAAAATATTTCCGCAATTATAATTTGGAAGCGTCTGAACTGGGTGTTAAACAAAAGCAAAGCCCATTCTTCTTTATTGTAACTTCTTGAGGATTATGATGCGTGTTAGCAGTATATTTTGGTTATCCTTAGACGTCCTTATGCAGTTTAGGAAGGAGCTCTAGGAATCTCAGGGGTCAAAACCAACTCTAATAGGCCTTAGACACCTTCCAAAGCTGGATAATATCTTCTAATGTTAGCCAAAGTAAACGCGTTATAATCCTCAAGGCGTTAATCATTATACATACAAAGATACCATTTTGGTTTACAGCTCATTTATGTTTTCGGAAGTGATACAATGACCAACACAATGCTATTTAACCCTCCTTTAGCGGGGGCGGCCTTAAGTCCGCCTCTAAAAATCTGGACTATGTGGCGGGGGCGGACTTTAGTCTGTGTGCAATTTTGGCACAATATTGGCTCTGAGAGAGAGCCGAGCAGTGGGAGGAGCGTAGGTTGCATCATGACCGCTCGCCACCATTGCGGCGGGCCTACTGACATGTACTCGACACTACTCCACCTTCTCTACACACGTAATTATGTAGCGAAATGACCGTATTTTAGCAATTTTGCCCTTCGCTTGCACGGTCGTTGCAAGACAACCAGCCATCGTAGAAGGATGGTTCGGGTGTCATTGGAAAGCTCAATTTACGCCCTTCCAGGGATAGATAATTGTATTATGCTCTGGCTCTTGTTTATGCATGAAAAGAGCACGGAAACAACCCCATTTATGGTAAAAAAAAAAAAAAAAACGCTGGGCGGCACGATGAAATATACTCCACCACCCACTCTTAAGGTGTTAATGCTATCTTTCTTATAATAATTTTCATTCAAGTCTTAAAAAAAAATAGGCTCCGGTTTGACATCATATGTCTGAACTATACTTGGTTATGAACAGTACAGTTAGCCACACATCTAAAGCGTATAAACATCGTAATTTTAAGTATCAAGGAAGCATAACTTGATTGACTTACACGAATATTTGACTATTTAGTTAGTTAAAATAGGACTTAAGAGGCTATCGACCCTAATAGATTATTAAGCCAGCACACTGTATGTCAAGAATCGCTTCAGGACTGGAGACCCTTTTCGACAACTCCAGTCACTTGTAAATTTGCTATAAAACCGCTAATTGGCCATATTATTTAACAACTGCATCAGAAAATATACGTATAAATCAATCACACTAATTTTCCTTCAAAGCATAACATCTTAGAGTGCATGCGAATTCCTGTAGCTAGCTGTACTTTCTCTTCCACACTAATCTACTAAAAAGTATATATTATTTAAGCTGGCGAGCATTTGGTTTGTTTCTATCTTAATTGCTCGAATATGCCACCGTTTTCATAGACAATTGTGTTGACAATTACAAGCATTGGGCAAAATATATATAAGATGATACAAAGAGCATTTTGTGGTCATTTGGAGTAAGGGGTCGGGCGCAAGTTGGACTAGATAATAGTCCATCAGGCGCCTGGCCCGGGGAGACGATTAATATGAAGGGTGCGCCTGGAAGTGTGGTGGGAGGGCTTGTGGCTTTGGCTCCGCTGCATGTCTGCCTGCCGAGATCGGAACCTCTCCGGGTGGTCGTGGGCCGGGGGAGTGCTGGAGTGACCTTGGTGACCCTGGTCTCTGGGTCTTCTCCTGGGTGACCTGGATGTGTGTGAGTTTGTGCTTTTTATCTGTGTTTATTCGTTGTTTTATGTTGTTTTTGTGTTTTCCCTGTTCTTGCTCTGTCTTGAGTCGGCTACCCCCAAAATGGGGATTGGGCCTGAGCATATAGATAGATAGATAGATAGACAAAGAGCATTATAGTTTCTTGCTTTTCCATTACATAAGAAAAACGAGTTGAAAGGAGAGTAAAATGTCCACCAAATCAAAAAGTATATAAATAAATAAATACAAATAAATAAATAATCAAGCTGCAAGTAGTAGTGCAAAAGTGTCAACATGTAAACACCATTCATTTGCGGACGACAAGCTGACAATATAACCATTTGTGTGACAATCCCTTGTGGGGTGATATTTCTTGACCCCCTTCTCCCTCATGTTTGGCCCCATTAATTCTGAAGTATTTAGACATTCGCACTATTAGTCTGGTGATTTTAAATCATATCGCCATATTTCTTTGTCAATTTTAAGAACTTTCATGACAATTAGATGTTGGTTCTTTTCCTGGCGAGCGAAATGCAATTTAGGAAGAACCAGGCCGGAACATTATACGACTAAAAAAATTGCACATTATAGAACCAAAACCTTTGAACATTATACGACTACAAACAAATGCAAATTTATGTCGATGGAGGGTGTTAAGGGTATATGTCTAAGCTTGATGGAGGTCTAGGGAGGAAACTTGAAAACAAAAATAATATTAGGTAGGCTAAAATATACAAAAAGTCTTCCCTTATTAAAACAGCCTGTTTACCAACGTTCATGATCACCAATATATATGTAAGCTTCGACGCCCTTCACTTCCTATGCTACCGTAGTCATCGTCTGTGCATAAGCGATGTGTCTGCCCTTTCCTGTATCAATCCCCGTGCCTTTGTTTCTAGCCAACTACCAATCCTACGAGTGGAGCTATTTATGACTGCTCACTTAAAGGTCAGTATCAAGCGGTATACACTTTAAATAAACCATATGCGTCTCTCCCCATTTATTTTGTATTTAAACATGATACGTATCATGCTGGTCAAAGGGTCAAAATACATCACACAATATCACTATCTAGAGATCAGCGTATGTTTAGTCCCCCCCCCCCCCAAAAAAAAAAAAATAAATAAATAAATAAATAATAATAATCCACACCTCCCCCATATCTCTCTCTCTCTCTCTCTCTCTCTCTCTCTCTGATGTAAGGTTTTCCTAAGAAAGTTCATCTTGGAAACTTATCATGAAACTGTAGCCTATTGCCTGTGTAAATCTCAGGATGAGTAAATCTATTTTATTAATTTAATTCCCAACACCAAACGCCTCCCAACGAAATTAATGAAAACAAGTGATCAGCTGGGATTCGAACCTGGGTTAGGCCTACCACACACAGATTTTAAACACTAACCATTACACCATCAAGACAGTTAAAATAGGTCCGTATTTTTCATGGCCAAGAATTTGATAATTTGTGTCATATTTTAAATTAATTATTGTATGATTAACATTTACAATATCGATTATTATCTTTATTAATCACATACACTCTGTATTGCTGTAAATAAAGGTTACCTAGTATTTACTATTAAGGCCCCATCAGGAAAGGACTGGAGTTCTCGAAAAGGGGCTCCTTTACTGACATTATTCTTGACCTACAGTGTGCTGGCTTAATAATCCAGAGGGGTTGATAGCCTCTGAAATACTTATTTAACTAACCAAAGGCCCCATACCAAACTATCTTATTCGTGAGCTTTTATGTTGTCTCTTTAATACAAATACAATTCATTCATATTTTTTTTAAATAATAATGATAGTAATAATAACAATAATGGTAATAATAATATCAATACTAATACTAATAATAATAATAATAATAATAATAATACAAAATCATTGGTAAAAGAAATATTTGTTCAGGAAATATATATGAATAAGTGGATTTCGAACGATGAGTATAATCAATATATAATATTGAACATTTAGAATAATAACTACAGACTAAAGACAAAACTACGTTCACAGTTTCAGGAAAGGCGTACAACGACATGTTGGTATATTCAATTCATTACACATCTCGCTGTTCCTATAGTTAAAATCATTTATAGTTCTAATTACGTTATGAAGTTATAAAATGGTCAAGCATGATGAAGGAAGAGGTCCAGAAAATTAGTAATATCTCCCAGTAAATTTTAAATACGATATCCTTTCATTTGAACCTCGAAATATTATCTACTGTATTTAACTTGTTCCGTAGGAAAATGCAAGGAAAATTAAGCTCGTGTGGTTTCAAACGTTACTTCACTTCTTTATACGATCTATAATACTCAAGCTCTTACTTCTTAATTCGAGTGTATCCCTAGACTGGGTCAAAATATCTGAGAAAATTACTAATCTAGGTTTCTCCTAGTAACTAATTCTCTCTATCTCTATTTCTAACTCTAATCCTGTATATCTAACTCTAACCATCTCTAACTCTAAATCTCTAACTACCCCTCTCCTCTCTCTAATTCTCTCTCTCTCTCTCCATCTCTCTCCATCTCCCTCCATCTCTCTCGTACTCATTACACAAAATCCAGAGGTCATCTCGGATTACAGTGGCTGCCTGTAATGGATGGAGCAGAGTAATTAAGATGTTACTCAGTTACTCAGTAACTGTGTGTGTGTGTGTGTGTGTGTGTGTGTGTGTGTGTGTGTGTGTAGTAATTAAGGTAGCCAGTGTGTGTGTGTGTGTGTGTGTATGTGTGTGCTTAACCCTCTTAGGATTATTTTAATCGTTTATTGTGGCTATCTTTAGACAATTTTACACAGCTTAGGAAGGACCTGTGAAAGTTAAGAGGATAGAGACCACTGACTTCCATATACCCTTCATAATCTAAATAAAATTGTCTAATAACAACAAGAAAACATACATGAAATGCGTAATCGTAAGCGGAAAGGGTTATTCTCTATAGCCCTGTGTGTGTGTGTGTGTGTGTGTGTGTGTGTGTGTGTGTGTGTGTGTGTGTGTGTGTGTGTGTGTGTGTGTGTGTGTGTGTGTGTGTGTGTGTGTGTGTGTGTGTGTGTGTGTACAAAGGAGTACAAAAGAAAACAAGCACATGCGACCCCTCGAGGTTACTTGCCCTCCTAAACACTGCTGCTCCAAGTGTTGCAACAGAATTTCGGAGAGAATGTGGGGAAGATGTGAGAAGGAAGTGCTGCCTTGGGGCTTAGTTCATGGCAGAGGAAACTATATTAAGATCTATTTGGTCATTGAACAAACACTACTAAAGCAAATATTTGTTCTATTACAAATGCAATGAACCTTGGTGGTGCTTGTGTAGGGGACATTTGAAGGAATCAACGGTGTTGCAGTCTATGACATCTCGGGGATGCCCATTCCACAAGTTAATGACTCGATTGAAGAAGAAATTCTTGGATTCGTTAGAGTTGAATGATTTACTAATGATTTTGCAGCTCTTTCCCCACGTGTAGTTTGATCGGTCAATCGAAAACAATATGTATTACAGTTCATGTTGTCGATGCCTTTAACCGGGCACCGGTGAGATAGCTCTTAAGAAGTTTTACTGGGCTTGGGCTGCATAGCTCTTAAGAGGGAGGCCTAAAAAAAACATTTAAACGGCCCCAGTAGCACTAAACAATTTTGTTTTTCCCCTATACCTCATATCACTCCTTCATATCACTCCTCCATATCCCCTCCTTCCCCCCTTCAATTATCACCTATTTTCCCTGTTATTCCCTAATTGGTTGGTATATTTTTGTGCTAACATTAGCAAAATGTGTGGAGGATGTGCTTACGTGCCTAGCGAGTGTGTTACACAACCGAGAGTGTGAATGAGTAGGCTCAGTGTGGCTTGAGGCCTCGTGGAGGGAGGGGTTGCCTCAATTTGCTTCATAATTCATGAATGGGCTGCTCCATGTATATTCGCGATTTTGACCAGAACAATTATATTTTCACTTGTTTTATTGTTGTTACGGGTTACTATCTTCACAGTGAAGGTAAAATAGGCTCATATGAATAAGTAATAACGATATTTATCGTCAAATGACTATTATAGGCCTGAATGGAGCCTATATGCTCGCCCATGGGCATCGAGTTCAATACCCCCTGCTCGCCGTTTATAGGTTAATGATCTTGAAAACTTGAATGAGGTAACCTCTCAATCTGTGCTTGGTTAATGGATATAAATTTAGTTCTTTAGGACGTTCCTCATATGGTTTGTTCCGAAGAAAGGGTATCATCTTGGTAACTCTATGTTGAACTCGTTGTGTGTGTGTGTTTAATCATATTGTAAATATCCAGGCAGTAACATACCTACGAAAATAGATAGGAACACATTACAGTCTAGGATCTGCTTAAGGGGAGATATCGACTTGAGGGATTTTTTTCTGGACCCCTTTCTCCCTCATGTTTAGCCCCATTGCTTTTGAGATTTTAAGACAGTCGCCCCATTAGTTTGACGATTTTAAGAACTTTCGCCCCATTTCCGTCAATTTTAAGACCTTTCGTACCATTTAGGTGTCGATTTTATCCTGGCGAGCGATAGCGAGCCTGTTATTTAAGAGGAACCGGCTTTCAGCCGGGACATTTTTCTACCGAAAAATGTACAAATTTATCTTGAAAGGGGCTCAGGGGGGTGTAATCTTAAGCTTGATGGATATCTAGAGACCAAACTAAAAACCTCCCCTTAAATAAATAATTAAACAAATATTTGACAAGACTTGAATACACTGATGTACGTGTTAACATTGATTACCCAGGTGGTGTGACTCTTGGTAGCGGAATAAGAGGATGATGGCCGCCACCCCTTCCTATGACACTGCAGGAGGAGAAAGGCTGACTTGTGCCAGTGGGTTGTGAGAGTGGGGCGGTGGGGAATAAAGGCCGCACCGCAAGGGGACAGTGGCGGTTTGTTTAGTCTATTAATTAATTTATTCATATATTTTTTTTTAGTTTCCTCCCTAGACCTCCATCGAGCTTAGAAAAACACCCCCTAGACCCCCCCCCCCCCTTTAAGATAGATTTGTACATTTTTCGGTAGAAAAATATCCCGGCCAAAGGCCGATTCCTCTTAAAATTACAGGCTCGCTATCTCTCACCAGGAAAGCATCGACATCTAAATGGCACGAAGGGTCCTAATATTGACAAAGAAATGGGGTGACAGATTTAGTGATAATATTGGGTTACACATTTTTCTACCGAAAAAATGAACAAATTTAATTTGCTGTCAAAACAAAATACACTGTATATATGCTGGCTCGCTACCGCTCGCCAGGAAAATATTGACACCTGAACGGGGGTAAACGTCTTAAACAGTAGGCTGAATGGGGCCGAATGGATAAAAGCCAAGGAGAGAGGGAGAAAAAGAGAAAACAAACCAAGGTGGGCCCCTTAATGAAATCAATGTTTCCTAGAACTTGCTTGAACTAGGAATAACATTTAAGGGGGCCCACCTCGCTTTTTTTTCTCTCTTTCTCTCCCTCTCCCTTTGGCTTTTATCCATTTGGCCCCATTCAGCCTACTGTATTAAGACGTTTACCCCCATCCAGGTGTCAATATTTTCCTGGCGAGCGGTAGCGAGCCACCATATAATACAGTATATAGTTTTGTTATGACAGCAAGCTAAAATTGTACATTTTTCGATAGAAAAATGTCTCCGGCGAAGCCGGATTTCTCCATACAATGCTGGCTCGCTATCGCTCGCCAGGAAGAAATCGACACCTCGATGGGGATAAACGTTTTAAAACAGTTGGCTGAATGAGGCCGAATGGCCAGAAAAAGAGAGAAAAGGAGAGAAAGAGAAAAAACAAGTATGTGACCCCCTTAATAAAATGGTGGTGGGCGAACCTTTGCATCTGGCTGTGTAGTCTCCCCCAAAATTACCTGCTCTACCTCTAAAACGTTAACTTTGGCTGTGTTATGTGTAAAGACTAATATTACCGCACGTAAAAGTGGTTATAAGCTGAAATTGTGAAAGTGGGTTACGGCGGTGCAGCGTTACTATAAGTCAAAGTCAATATTTCGCAGACAATCTTAGACATTTGCTGTATCATATTAACTTGCTATTGCTTTTCCTGGAGGGGGAAGGGTTTATTTTTTGGTCGATGATTTCATTTATATACTGTATTATTTGTCTAGTTTCCTCCTAGATCTCCATCAAACTTAAAATAGCATCCATTAGATCCCCCTTCTAGGTAATTTTTTACATTTTTCGGTAGAAAAATTTCCCGGCCGAGGGCCGGTTCTTCCAAAATTACAGGGTCACTATCGTTCGCCAGGAAAAAAATCGACACCTAAATAGCAAGAAAGGTCTTAATATTGTCAAAGAAATGGGGCGAAAGGTCTTAAAATCATAAAACTATAATGAGGCAAACCTCCTAAAATTTGAAAACTAATGAGGCTAAACATGAGGGAGAAAGAGGTCTAAAAAAAAAACGACCCAGCTCCTCTTAAGTTGCTTTACGTGTCTAATAACCCGTGACTACCATTATTTACGTGTCTAATAACCCGTGACTACCATTATTTACGTGTCTAATAACCCGTGACTACCATTATTTACGTGTCTAATAACCCGTGACTACCATTATTTACGTGTCTAATAACCCGTGACTACCATTATTTACGTGTCTAACAACCCGTGACTACCATTATTTACGTGTCTAATAACCCGTGACTACCATTATTTACGTGTCTAATAACCCGTGACTACCATTATTTACGTGTCTAATAACCCGTGACTACCATTATTTACGTGTCTAATAACCCGTGACTACTATTATTTACGTGTCTAATAGCCCGTGACTACCATTATTTACGTGTCTAACAACCCGTCACTACCATTATTTACGTGTCTAATAACCCGTGACTACCATTATTTACGTGTCTAACAACCCGTGACTACCATTATTTACGTGTCTAATAACCCGTGACTACCATTATTTACGTGTCTAATAACCCGTGACTACTATTATTTACGTGTCTAATAACCCTTGACTACCATTATTTACGTGTCTAATAACCCGTGACTACCATTATTTACGTGTCTAACAACACGTCACTACCATTATTTACGTGTCTAATAACCCGTCACTACCATTATTTACGTGTCTAATAACCCGTGACTACCATTATTTACGTGTCTAATAGCCCGTGACTACCATTATTTACGTGTCTAATAACTCGTGACTACCATTATTTACGTGTCTAATAACCCGTGACTACCATTATTTACGTGTCTAATAACCCGTGACTACCATTATTTACGTGTCTAATAACCCGTGACTACCATTATTTACGTGTCTAACAACCCGTGACTACCATTATTTACGTGTCTAATAACCCGTGACTACCATTATTTACGTGTCTAATAACCCGTGACTACTATTATTTACGTGTCTAATAACCCGTGACTACCATTATTTACGTGTCTAATAACCCGTGACTACCATTATTTACGTGTCTAACAACCCGTCACTACCATTATTTACGTGTCTAATAACCCGTGACTACCATTATTTACGTGTCTAACAACCCGTGACTACCATTATTTACGTGTCTAATAACCTGTGACTACCATTATTTACGTGTCTAATAACCCGTGACTACTATTATTTACGTGTCTAATAACCCGTGACTACCATTATTTACGTGTCTAATAACCCGTGACTACCATTATTTACGTGTCTAACAACCCGTCACTACCATTATTTACGTGTCTAATAACCCATCACTACCATTATTTACGTGTCTAATAACCCGTGACTACCATTATTTACGTGTCTAATAACCCGTGACTACCATTATTTACGTGTCTAATAACTCGTGACTACCATTATTTACGTGTCTAATAACTCGTGACTACCATTATTTACGTGTCAAATAACCCGTGACTACCATTATTTACGTGTCTAATAACCCGTGATTACTATTATTTACGTGTCTAATAACCCGTGACTACCATTATTTACGTGTCTAATAACCCATGACTACCATTATTTACGTGTCTAACAACCCGTCACTACCATTATTTACGTGTCTAATAACCCGTCACTACCATTATTTACGTGTCTAATAACCCGTCACTACCATTATTTACGTGTCTAATAACTCGTGACTACCATTATTTACGTGTCTAATAACCCGTGACTACCATTATTTACGTGTCTAATAACCCGTGACTACCATTATTTACGTGTCTAACAACCCGTGACTACCATTATTTACGTTTCTAATAACCCGTGACTACCATTATTTACGTGTCTAATAACCCGTGACTACCATTATTTACGTGTCTAACAACCCGTGACTACCATTATTTACGTGTCTAATAACCCGTGACTACCATTATTTCTATCTATCTATCTATATGCTCAGGCCCAATCCCCATTTTGGGGGTAGCCGACTCAAGACAGAGCAAGAACAGGGAAAACACAAAAACATCATAAAACAAAAAAATAAACACAGATAAAAAACACAAACTCTCACACATCCAGGTCACCCAGGAGAAGACCCAGAGACCAGGGTTACCAAGGTCGCTCCAGCACTCCCCCGGCCCCTGACCACCCGGAGAGGTTCCGATCTCGGCAGGCAGACATGCAGCGGAGCCAAAGCCACAAGCCCTCCCACCACACTTCCAGGCACACCCTTCATATTAATCGTCTCCCCGGGCCAGGCGCCTGATGGACTATTATCTAGTCCAACTTGCGCCCGACCCCTTACTCCAAATGACCACGTGTTCACTCAACTATTCACAAGCATTCTCCATTCACTCTTGTCCACCACCACTTCCCCTGCCTGATCTATAGTCATTCCTCTATCATCCAAAGCCTTTCTTACACAGTCTCTCCATCTCAATGGGGGTCTTCCTGCCCTTCTATCTCCCCTTGTATCTGACTCACATATTCTCTTTGTAAGCCTTTCATCTCCCATTCGTTCAACATGACCATACCAGCTCAGCACCCTTCTGTCCACTCTGGCTGACAAATGTTCCTGCTGCCCCACTCTCCTACGTATCTCTTCATTCCTCAATCTGTCTCTACGAGTAACTCCACACATACTCCTCAAGCAGCTCATCTCCATCACATCCAGCCCTCTTTTCTCCTTTTTCTTCAGAGCCCATGTCTCAGCCCCATACATCACTGTTGGCACAACAATTCCTTGATACAGTGCACTTTTTACTTTCACTCCGAGATTTCTCGTCTTCCACATACTTCCCATTGCTCCGAAAACCTTCCTTCCTTCACACACTCTGTTTTACCTCCACTTCCATACCTCCACTCCTGCTTATTGTTCCTCCTAGATATTTAAAACACTCTACTTGTTCCAATATTTCCCCATCCAGCCTCACATCTAGATTCACCCTATGCTCTCCCCTATTACACCATTACCATTATTTACGTGTCTAATAACCCATGACTACCATTATTTACGTGTCTAATAACCCGTGACAACCATTATTTACGTGTCTAATAACCCGTGACTACCATTATTTACGTGTCTAATAACCTGTGACTACCATTATTTACGTGTCTAATAACCCGTGACTACCATTATTTACGTGTCTAATAACCCGTGACTACCATTATTTACGTGTCTAATAACCCGTGACTACCATTATTTACGTGTCTAATAACCCGTGACTACCATTATTTACGTGTCTAATAACCCGTGACTACCATTATTTACGTGTCTAATAACCCGTGACTACCATTATTTACGTGTCTAACAACCCGTGACTACCATTATTTACGTGTCTAACAACCCGTGACTACCATTATTTACGTGTCTAACAACCCGTGACTACCATTATTTACGTGTCTAACAACCCGTGACTACCAGTATTTACGTGTCTAATAACCCGTCACTACCATTATTTACGTGTCTAATAACCCGTGACTACCATTATTTACGTGTCTAATAACCCGTGACTACCATTATTTACGTGTCTAACAACCCGTGACTACCATTATTTACGTGTCTAATAACCCGTCACTACCATTATTTACGTGTCTAATAACCCGTCACTACCATTATTTACGTGTCTAATAACCCGTGACTACCATTATTTACGTGTCTAATAACCCGTCACTACCATTATTTACGTGTCTAATAACCCGTGACTACCATTATTTACGTGTAATAACCCGTGACTACCATTATTTACGTGTCTAATAACCCGTCACTACCATTATTTACGTGTCTAATAACCCGTGACTACCATTATTTACGTGTCTAATAACCCGTGACTACCATTATTTACGTGTCTAATAACCCGTGACTACCATTATTTACGTGTCTAATAACCCGTGACTACCATTATTTACGTGTCTAACAACCCGTGACTACCATTATTTACGTGTCTAATAACCCGTGACTACCATTATTTACGTGTCTAATAACCCGTGACTACCATTATTTACGTGTCTAACAACCCGTGACTACCATTATTTTCATCACGCAGGAGAAATGTAGAGTTAACCCTTTCAGTCCCGTGGCCGTCCTTTTACCTTTCTTCTGGCTAAGGTTTAGACGATTTTTATTCAGTTTATAAAGGGCCCCAGCAGTTAACAGGCTTCGAACTATCTCACTTAAGGAGAGGCAGACCGTTTTTCTGGACCCCCTTCTCCCTAATGTGTGGCCCCCACTAGTTTTGAGATTATAAGACGTTCGGCCCATTACTTTGGCAATTTTAACACCTTTCGCCCCATTTCGTTGTCAATTTTAAGACCTTTCGTGCCTTTAAGGTGTCTATAATCTCCTGGCGAGCGATAGCGAGCCTGTAATTTTAAGAGGAACCGGCCTTTGGCCGGGAAATTTTTCTACCGAAAATTGTACAAATTTATCTGGAAGTGTCTAGGTGTTTTTCTAAGCTTGATGGAGGTCTAGGGAGGAAACTAAAAAACTATATGAATAAATTAATTAATAGACCAAACAAACGGGTAACCCTCTTTACTAACACAGATCATTCTTAAACTGCACAAAGTCGTTTAAATATAGCTAGAATAAATCTAAAAGGACGACGCGGTACAGAAGGGGTTAATGTCCCTCTTTCTACATTTCACACACATCACCATCATGGATTACAGAGAACTATTGAGCGCGACTGTACAATCGGGGGTATTAAGTGTTGTCATAGATTCCAGTGGTATTCGCTCAAAAAGTGTTATTGGTATCTTTAGAGTTACTGGGAAAAGTGTTTATCCCTCAGAGTATTAGTCAGTGTCCGAAACTTTGTGAAATATCTGACAACACTAAGCTTATTAACCTCGACCGTACAATCGCGCTAATAAGTGATGTCTCGGCACCAAGTATGTTTCGATCAATAATTGGTATCAGCAATATCTAAGCTTCATTTCTGCATATCGAGTGAAATATACAAACATGTTCCTACACTTACCCACCCTATTCAACATCCGACAGACATTAATACAGCACAGCGCAAGCCAAATGTAACGACAGCTGGGAAATGACTTATTAGCGCGACCGTACATGTATCGTGACAAGGGTGGTGCGAATTACTAAACTCCAAACGAGTCCGGGTCACGATATCACGCCCTGGAATGATATAACCCACACTTATCCTCTTCATGTGTTGCTGAGAATAGACTGTAGACGACGTGGCACCTTTAAGGGGGGTCACCTGCCTTTTTTATCTTTCTCTCCTTTTCTCTCTTTCTCTGACTTGTATCCATTTGGCCCCATTCAGCCAACTGTTTTAAGACGTTTATCCCATCCAGGTGTCGATTTTTTCCTGGCGAGCGGTAGCGAGCCAGCATTGCATGGAGATACCCGGCTTCGCCGGAGAAATTTTTCTATCGAAAAATGTAAAAATTTAGCTTACTGTAAAACAAATATACAGGGTGTTCCAGAAATATGTGCCGAAAATCAGGGGATGTAATCCTGACACATAATTGAATGTAAATTACGAAATGACCATATTGGCAATTCTCAATAGTTTTCGAGTTACAGCACCTCCGAGGTCTGCCAGGAATGTGTTTAAATCCAGGGATTGTACAAAATGTCTGAGACAGATGCGAAATTACTTAACGACCGTAAAGTAATACAGCACAGATGACATGTTTGTCAGGAATGTGCCGAAAGCTGTAGAATGTACAGTATGTGATAACCTGTACCTAAGTTAGTAATAAGAATCGTAATGATACGTTCGTGTGTGCAGTATCAGATACTGGAGAGAGAGAGAGAGAGAGAGAGAGAGAGAGAGAGAGAGAGAGAGAGAGAGAGAGAGAGAGAGAGAGAGAGAGAGAGAGAGAGAGAGTGTTATCACTCTGTACGCGGTAACATACCATAAACGACCAAGGTTTTGCTTAGGTATTTTGTTAATACATCACGTTGTCCTTGGTAAATGTTTCATTTACACGGAATTTTGAACATTTACTGTAAATGTTATTGTCATACTGGAAATACTGTTTTATTTTGTTAATACATCACGTTGTCCTTGGTAAATGTTTCATTTAACAAACTATGTGGTACCAACTCTGTAAATTGCTAACTGAATAAATATTATTATTATTATTATTATTATTATTATTATTTACACGGAATTTTGAACATTTACTGTAAATGTTATTGTCATACTGGAAATAGTTTTATTTTGTTAATACATCACGTTGTCCTTGGTAAATGTTTCATTTACACGGAATTTTGAACATTTACAGTAAATGTTATTGTCATACTGTTTTATTTTGTTAATACATCACGTTGTCCTTGGTAAATGTTATTGTCATACTGGAAATACTGTTTTATTGTGTTAATACATCACGTTGTCCTTGGTAAATGTTATTGTCATACTGGAAATACTGTTTTATTTTGTTAATACATCACGTTGTCCTTGGTAAATGTTATTGTCATACTGGAAATACTGTTTTATTTTGTTAATACATCACGTTGTCCTTGGTAAATGTTATTGTCATACTGGAAATACTGTTTTATTTTGTTAATACATCACGTTGTCCTTGGTAAATGTTATTGTCATACTGGAAATACTGTTTTATTGTGTTAATACATCACGTTGTCCTTGGTAAATGTTATTGTCATACTGGAAATACTGTTTTATTTTGTTAATACATCACGTTGTCCTTGGTAAATGTTATTGTCATACTGGAAATACTGTTTTATTTTGTTAATACATCACGTTGTCCTTGGTAAATGTTATTGTCATACTGGAAATACTGTTTTATTTTGTTAATACATCACGTTGTCCTTGGTAAATGTTATTGTCATACTGGAAATACTGTTTTATTGTGTTAATACATCACGTTGTCCTTGGTAAATGTTTCATTTACAAGCAATTCCCGGAGTAAAACACATTCAAGCAGACCTGTTAGGTGCTGTAACTCGACAACTATTGATATTTGCTTATATGGTCATTTAGTGATTTACATTCAATTATGTGTCAGGAATACATCCCCTGATTTTCGGCACATATTTCTGGAACACCCTGTATATATATATTATTATTAAAATAGGGATTCGCACCAAGCCTAAAAAGACTATGTGGCACCAAAAGAAACTTTGTGAAAAAAAAAAAACATCGGAGGTGTTGTGGGGCTGGGCGCAATACGGAGTAGAGGAGAAGACTAGAAAACACTAATTAAAGAAGCTGAAGGAGACGGGTATGGAGGAGAAACCGCATAAGATGTGGGAGGGAGAAAGTGGGGGACTCTCCGAGCATATCAGCTAAGACAAGGGGGCGATTAAGGGAGGATATGAAGGGGAATGCCCGCCGTCGGGCATTGGAGAAACGCGGACAGTTGATCAGGAGATGCTGGACAGACACTGGAATATGGCAGCAAGGACAGAGCGTGGGGACATCACAGGACATCAAATGACCATGCGTGAGCCTGGTGTGGCCGAGCCGAAGACGGGCTAGAGCGGTCTCCCATCGACGATTGCGATGAGAGGAAGACTTCCAAGGTAGGACGGAAGGTTTGACAGAACGCAGTTTGACATCAGACATCCTCACGGAGGTCCATTCGTCCTGCCAGCGCTGACGTAGTAATTGAGTAACACGCGGGAAGTAATCAGATGCAGGAATACGTCGTGGCACGAGTCGGTGAGAGGCAATAGCAGAGCGGGCGAAAAAATCAACCCGCTCATTGCCAGGCACTCCAACATGACTCGGGACCCAACAGAAAGACAGGGACTTCAATTTAGTAGCGATGTGGAACAACCATTCTTGAATCTCCAGCACTAAGGGGCTAACAGCAGGAAGAGATTGAATACTCTGAAGAGCACTAAGGGAGTCACTAAAAATTACAAAGGTATGCAGGTGTGAACTAAAAATAGTACGTAGAGCAAATAAAATAGCAAATAACTCGGCCGTAAAGACACTAGCACATGATTGGATGTGACGTTGGAAGGTCCGGTCCAGGAACACACCGCAAACCCTGTACCGGCGGAAGTCTTGGAACCATCAGTGTACACTGGAACGGCTGAAGAGTGGTGTAGCATATGTTCCGCAAACTGAGCATAAAGCAACTGTGGGGTTGAAGAGGCCTTAGAAGAGGCAGCTGTACAAACGGTAGGGCGAGGGAGTAGCCATGGGGGGAACTCTGACTGTCGGAGGGGTAGCACCGATGGAATGGGAAAAGAGAAGGAGGCTAGTGTGACGCCTCCCGGCGTTAGCAGAATGGTTGCGTGGGGCATTGCAGCTCGCTAGCGCTCGCCAGGATGGGGGGATGGGCTACAGTTGTCCTAGAATGATCTGCTTTATTTAATTAGTGTCGTGTTGCCACAGACAGTCTAGAAATGGTCTTTGTTTTGGTCTGTGACCGCGCCTTATATTTTATATTAGCTATAATATAAATGTTGCTTGTGTGGGAGGCGAGCGAGAGAGGGTGAGGGAGTACACCTGGCAGCGAGGTGAGCTATGACGCGGCTCGCTTGGGCGCTGACGGCGTTGGCGGCCGGGTGATCAACTAGTCCCTTCCCGTCGCGGCCTCGTGTTTTTTACCAGCTCAGAGCTTGCCTGACACGCGTATCGCCTACATCCTTTGCAATTCTGTCCCCCATACTCGCTACTTTGCATACTATTTCTCTCTCTCGACTTCTCCTTTCTCATTCTCTAATCTTTATTAAACTCAACATCCCTTCTGGTTTCAGCATAGACGTTCACCGTCGACCAGTCGTATTGTACGCGAAGCTCTCAGATATTTCCATGTATTAGGTTAAGGAGGTATTATGCTTTATTGAGGTTTTGAGAGACGGACTTTTCCGTATGTGTCCTCTCTCGGGAAGGTTGTAGACCGGTATATGTCTCCCTGGCAAGGTGTTGAGTGATTCTTCTTGGTTATCTAAAGCTAGACTAGGGGTAAGGTTACTGTGTCGTTGTCTCCGATGTGTGCAGCGTTAGCTAAGCCCTGCACGACATCGACAGGTACTGTGGGAGCCTAAGTTGTCTTCGGGTGGGTTTACTTTGCGAGCACAGCGCTGTGGTGTGAGAGGGCCATAGCCTATCCCTCACAACATAGTGCTGCCTCTTTGTGTTGACTTCTGAGGGATCACCAGGATAGAGCTAGGTACTAGAGACCTAGATTTATCAAGAGAGCATCCCCGTCATATAACGTAATCTTCATTATACCACCTTCGGACAATGTTAGGCTACGAGCCGCATGCTCGCCCATTGTTGCCCTGCCTTGATACCCCAGCTAGACTTTATTAACTGAGCAGACACTGGTTAGAGATAAGCCCCATTATTATATGTATGCAGCATTATTATTCACTGCACTTTTGAGCCGAGGTTGTTGTTGAGTTGCACAACCCTAGTAGGCTGTTGCGTTGTGTCACGAAGCATTTCTTTAGTTGTCGAGCATTACTACCTTTGCACAGTCTTTATTATTCGCCTGCCTATTATTACTATTATGTCCTAGCATTTATTGTGACCCGTATTCTGCATTATAATTGTTCAAGATTCTTTACGAACATCTTCCCAGCATCAGACTTATTTCAGAAGTTTCCAGTTGATGTTGCAGGACTAGCATTGCACTTTCTTTAATACAGGAGTGCCAGTTATTTGAGTATCTACCGTAACGTTAATTAATCACGTTAACTATCTTTTCTTTGTGTAACATAATCGAGTAATCTTTTACTGTTTGAGAATAGGCTGTTTCATTGAGCGTCAGCCTAGTGTGTGTGCACCAGTTACCGAGTCATAGGATACCTCGTTGTCCAGGCACGACTCAGGGCGGTAATGGTGTTTTGTTTTCCAGTGTTTAAGGCAGGGGTTGGATCTAGTGTTACCGTTGTTGCTTTTTGCCATTATCTAGTCCAATGTTGAAGAGCCCTGTGTCTTTGAGAACCTGGATCGTAACACTAGTTGTTACGATTTTACAATTATCCCTTGTGTCACCTGTCCTATATTAATATATAGTTCAAGGCATTACAGTGATCACAATTATCCCTTGTGTCACCTGTCCTATATTAATATATAGTTCAAGGCATTACAGTGATCACAATTATCCCTTGTGTCACCTGTCCTATATTAATATATAGTTCAAGGCATTACAGTGATCACAATTATCCCTTGTGTCACCTGTCCTATATTAATATATAGTTCAAGGCATTACAGTGATCACAATTATCCCTTGTGTCACCTGTCCTATATTAATATATAGTTCAAGGCATTACAGTGATCACAATTATCCCTTGTGTCACCTGTCCTATATTAATATATAGTTCAAGGCATTACAGTGATCACAATTATCCCTTGTGTCACCTGTCCTATATTAATATATAGTTCAAGGCATTACAGTGATCACAATTATCCCTTGTGTCACCTGTCCTATATTAATATATAGTTCAAGGCATTACAGTGATCACAATTATCCCTTGTGTCACCTGTCCTATATTAATATATAGTTCAAGGCATTACAGTGATCACAATTATCCCTTGTGTCACCTGTCCTATATTCATGCTATGACATGCCAGTTTAAGAAAGACCTATTCCATCTATCTATCTATCTATCTATCTATCTATTTATCTATCCATATATCTATCTATCTATTGCCGGACGCCATACTCCCCGTTATGAGGGTGGCCACACACAAACCGCCTTCAAAAGGACGTGTCCCCCACAAGAATAACCAGTCCTGGTTTATTCAAAGACTTAAGGGGGTTGTGCTTGGTATTTGGTCTATATATTTATTTGTTTATTTATTTTTGAGTGTCATCAAGCTTAGAAAAACACCCCCTAGACCCCCATTCAAGATAAATTTGTAATTTTTTCGGTAGAAAAATATCCCGGCCGAAGACCAGTTTTTTCCCAAATTAGAGGCTCGCTCCTGCTCGCCAGGAAAAAATCGACACCTAAAGGCCACGAAAGGTCTTAAAATTGAATGAGGCGAAAGGTCTCAAAATCGCCAAACTAACGGAACGAACGTCTTAAAACCTCAAAACTAATATACTAAACATGAGGGAGAAGGGGGTCCAGAAAAAGAGAGTAGTACCCCGTTAAAAGATTGAGCACTCAACTTATGGTCTGTATGACACCAAGGTCCTCTATACACCATGTTAACACTATTTGTACAACAGTGGTGGGTGGCTAGTCCATTATACCAACCTGTTTGTCTCACTCCAAGGCCGTCTATAGAAAATGTTAGCACTATTTTGTCTATAGTAGTGGGTGGTTATAGTCTATTCGCTGTAAGTAGGCGAGCAATCATGACCTCTATCCTCTGTAACTCAAAAATGGCTAGAGCATAATAGGCTGTAAATTTCCACATCTATTCTTTGACTGACTCTTTCCAAATGGTAGAAATATTAGCTCGATTACCCTAGTTGTGTTTTAGGTACAGAGGTTAGAGGTAATGATGTCTTGCCTACTTACAGCTAATAGACTAAATAACACATCTACCAACCTGCTTCACCTTGATATGAGCAATAACGATTTTTATAAGGTTGTCGCCCCTATTGCTTAGTTAGTTAGTTAAAATAGAACTTCATCAAAGGCTATCAACTCTTATGGATTATTAAGCCAGCACACTGTAAGTCAAGAATAGTGTCAGGAGTGGAGTCCCTTATCGGAAACTCCAGTCCTTTGCCCCCAATTGCACTCATTCAATAAGGTTACCTTAACCCTTACTGTACCGGGGACGTCATTTCAATTTATTCTAGCTATATTTAGACGATGTTGTGCAGTATAAGAAGGATCTATGGAAGTACAAAGGGTTAAGTGAGATAGTTCGAAGCCTGTTAACTGCCAGAATATACAGTAGTTGAAAGGACGGCACCGGTCCATGCTGGTTCAAATGACGTCATGCGCACCAGATCCGAAGAGTTGATGGAGAAATATCGCAAGATGATCCAGCACTACAAAAACAAGTCCAGGAATATCATCATCTCAGGCATTCTCCCCAAGATCGACGCACCTGACAAATTCTACGACAAGGCCTTCAGCACAAATAGCCGACTAAAACATTTGTGTCTGAGGGAAGAAGTTGAATTCATCAACCTCTGGGACAACTTCTACAACCAGCCTACTCTGTTCCGCAAGGATGGCACTCATCTAAACCCTGTGGGTTCAGCACGCATGGGTCGTCTCCTACACGAAGCAGTTCGCAGCCATGGATCAAAAAACGCCATCCGAGAAGAAGCAGCAGTGACATAAATCATCCAACGCCAAGAAAAAAACAGAGGCAACCGAGGACCACCAGCGATAAGGACCGAAGACAGCGAGGACCGAGGACAGCCATGAACATAAATGTAGATCCGACAAGAACCAAAAATATTATTAAAGAGCGTTCCGTGAGTTCTAAAATAACAAATTTAAAGGTTTTCTATGCAAACGCTCGTAGCATAGCAATAAATTTTCAGATTTAGAGGAGCTAGTGTTTACAGAAAATTATGATGTGATTGGCATAACAGAATCTTGGCTCAATACAGAAGAGACTTTTTAGCAGAGTATTCACTTCCCGGTTATGTAATGTTTGAGAAAAGCCGAATAAATCGAAATGGAGGTGGCGTTTTACTTTATATCAAAGAAAGTCTTAACCCTACCCTCTTGTCAAAACCTCAAATTGTGAACGTCGACGCATCTTTTGTGCTAATAAAGAATAATAAAGGTACCAAAATAATACTTGCATTAATATACAGACCTCCAGCTCAATCAGTGCAAACTGACCGAGAAATTTACGAACAAATTGCAGATGTAAGTAACTCACAAGATACCGTAATTTTTGGTGACTTTAATTTACCTGTGACCAAGTGGGGCGATACTCTTACTTCACACTCCGGACATGACTTGTATACGAACTTGCAAGAGAGTTCGCTTTATCAATTTGTTGGAACGCCGACCCGTGGTAATAACGTTCTTGACATTGTACTTGCAACAAAAGAAGAATTAATAGAGAATTTGAATGTTGGTGATGAATTCAGTAACAGCGACCATCGTACGATAACTTTCACTTTAAAGTTTACAAGTAACGAACCAAATAGTAGCATCGAAAAAGTCCCTAATTTCAAGAAAGCAAACTTCCATAAACTTAGAGCTATGTTTAAAGAAACTGACTGGAGCTTTTTAATTCACAATAACGACATAAATACATCTTGGAAGTTATTCGAAGCCACTTACCTAAAAGCAGTGCAAGACTGCATACCATCGAAAACTCGGCATCCAGGCCATAATAATAAGCCCAAATGGTGGAATAAAGATATTTCAAACTGCCTGCTTGCTAAAAAAAATTGCGAATGATAGATTAAAATCCTCACAAAATGACGAAGAACGGCTGATATTTGTAGAGCTACGACGCAAAGCCAAAAAGTTAATTAAGCAAAGTAAAAAGACCTTAGAGTTACATATTGCAAATCAAAGTAAAACAAACCCGAAAGAATTCTATAGTTATATCAGAAAGAAAAAAGTCGTTACTTCAACTGTTGGACCGTTAGTCGATGAAAATGGAGAATACACCAAAGACGAAGAACAAATGAGTAATGCCCTCAATACCTTCTTTGCATCAGTTTTTACAACAGAAGACCTCAGTGATATCCCTACACCATCGCCGATTCAGATTGATAATTCAGATGTTCTAAGCAATCCTACACCATCGCCGATTCAGATTGATAATTCAGATGTTCTAAGCAATATCACCGTTACAGAGAGAGAAGTATTGAATTGTTTAGATAAACTCAAGGTAAATAAAACGCCTGGACCTGATACAATCTCGCCTAGAGTTCTAAAGGAAGCTAAGGATGAGCTCTCTAAACCACTGACATTACTATTCAATAAATCCTTGCAGTCTGGAACTATGCCCGATCAGTGGAAGCTAGCCAACGTAACACCGATATTCAAAAAAGGCAGCAAATCCCTACCCAGTAACTATCGTCCAATTAGCTTAACCTCAGTTGTATGTAAAATGCTAGAAACGGTCATACGAGACAGACTCGTAAATCACTTAGAGGAAAATAACATACTTAAAGATACTCAACACGGCTTTCGTAAAAAACGTTCCTGTTTAACAAACCTCTTAGACTTCTTCCACGATATCCTCAACCTCTACGATGAGAGTAAAGGTGTAGATATTATATACCTTGATTTTCAAAAGGCCTTTGACAAAGTTCCCCACAAACGTTTACTGCTAAAACTAAAAGCGCATGGAATACAAGACGGTGTGTTGAAATGGATAGAAAATTGGCTCAGCGACAGAAAGCAAAGAGTAGTCATAAACGGTAAGGCATCAAAATGGACCAATGTAAGTAGCGGGGTACCCCAGGGATCGGTACTAGGACCAATTTTCTTCTAATTTACATCAACGACATAGATGAGGGTCTCACCTGTACAATCTCAAAATTCGCTGACGATACAAAAATTGCAAACAGCGTACTCTCAAAAGAACAAGTTGACGATATGCAACACAATCTAGATAAATTGTCATGTTGGGCCCAAATTTGGCAAATGAGTTTCAATGCGGATAAATGTAAAGTACTACATATCGGATACCTAAATGAGAAAGCAAACTATTCGATGAATGGCACTCAGCTTAAGAATGTAAACAGAGAAACCGATCTGGGAGTAACAATATCGAGTAACCTAAAACCGAGTCAACAATGTTCAGAAGTTGTTAAGAATGCAAACAAAATAATTGGCTTTATAGGCAGGTCATTTGAGCATAAATCCAAAGAAGTTATCCTAACCCTTTACAATTCATTAGTCCGCCCTCTTCTGGAATACTGCGTTCAATCCTGGTGCCCTTATTACCAAAAAGATATAAACAAGCTAGAACGAGTTCAACGTAGAGTTACCAAAATGATACCTAGCCTAAAGAACAAACCAAACAAACAAACAAACAAACCTGGTGATGGGCTGGTCTATCAGAGTGAGACCTGAGCGATCTCTGCAATACCCTTAGCTTACTCTGACTGTTCCTTTTACTTATATATTTTCTAGATCTCAAGTGACGGCGTCTCTTCCGTGGATTGACCTCCCAATCTACCAAGATTGGAAGCTAAAGCGTCACATTATTCCTTTGCCCCTCAACTTTCTCTTCATAATTGCTGAGGGGCACAGGGCCCTGGGTGGGGCTTTGGTTTCCCGGGCGTTTACGCACCCTCTCAGCTCCCCGCCATGGAGTGGCTTCGGTCACCCAGGCTTTCTTGTGGTCGGCAGGGGGGGTTCTGTGGGGGCGCTCGTTTATGGCCTTGGCCTTACTTGGGGCCTTGGGGCTGTTCGGCCAGGCAGCTTGGGGAACAACAACAACAACAACAAACCATACGAAGAGCGTCTTAGAGAATTAAATCTATTTCCTTTAACCCAGCGCAGATTAAGAGGTAACTTAATTCAAGTGTTCAAAATCATCAAAGGCATCGACAATATGAACTGTAGTAAGTACTTCACTATCGACCAATCTAATTACACGCGGGGAAACGGTTGCAAAATTATTGGTAAATCTTTTAACTCACACGAATCTAAGAATTTCTTCTTCAATCGAGTTGTCAACTTGTGGAATGGGCTTCCCCGAAACGTTATAGACTGCATCACCGTTGATTCATTTAAACTCCGCCTAGACAAATATCTCGCATCAAACCCGCGACTGACTGCATTTGTAAATGAATAACTTTATTTTATCCCCCCCTCAGTTACTAACCCATCTGTCCCCTACTAACTTCCTAATCCTGCCACGGACATTAGTTCCAGGGCAGTAATTCCCTTTCCAATGTTCCCTTACCCACTCTAAACCACTGTTTGGACACTTGATCCTCAGTGTTTTGGAGGACAAGCAACCTAGAAGGGTCACTAGATCTGTTGTTGCTTGATTTCTTTTGTACTCCTTTGTACTCCTTTGAGTTAGTAAGCTGACTTTAAACTGCACTTCTCTACTAATGACTCTTATTCACATTACCCTGATCATCTGTATGTCTGTCTTATCACCAAAGTCTCTCTCGCTCTCTCTCTCTCTCTTTCTCTCTCTTCAATCCTCTAAATCCCCCTCTATCGTTGTCTCTTTCACGTAAATCACTCTGCTGCGAATAATCTCTTGTTTCCTCCCTCCTTTTGTTTATTCTCTCTCTCTCTCTCACTCTCTCTCTCTCTCTCTCTCTCTCTCTCTCTCTCTCTCTCTCTCTCTCTCTCGTGGACTTTAATGGTAGTATTACGATCATATATATATATATATATATATATATATATATATATATATATATATATATATATATATATATATATATATATTAGCTAACATTAACAGTTCATTCTGTATAGTTAAGTGGTACATCAAGTAGAATGTCCTCCATGGAGCAAAGACAGTTTTGGCTTCAGGGGGTAGTGCTTGGTTTTTGGGCTATAATATTTATTTACATACATATTTATGAGTTTCCTCGCTAGAACTCCATCAAGCTTAGACAAACAAAAAACTAGACCCCCTATCAAGATAAATGTCCAAATTTGTCGGTAAACCAATTTGCCGGCCGAAGGCCGGTTCCTTATAAAATTAGAGGCTCGCTATCGCTCGCCAGGAAAAAAACAACATCTAAAGGGCACAAAAGGTCTTAATATGGACAAAACAATGAGGCGAAAGGTCTCAAAAACGCCAAACTAACGGAACGAACGTCTTAAAACCTCAAAACTAATATGCTAAACATGAGGGAGAAGGGGGTCCAGAAAAAGAGGGTACTACCCCCTTAAGTTAATGCGGTGCCACACGAGCGCCTTTTCCGGCAATTTTCGATGAGCACATTCTCTTACTGTAGAGGCTGGTTTGCATTGGAATCGGAAACTAGTTCGAAGGAACATCATAAGGTAGTATATTTCTTACATAACGTAAATTTTGAAACTGGCAGGCTAAAATTGCTCATAACAATTGACGAAAAAAACTGGTAACTGACCAAGAGTTTAAGGCTTAGACTCTTAAACAAATATTTTTCTTCGCAGCGCCTAACCCTTACAGTACTGGTGACGTCTCTTAATTGATTTCAGCTACAGTTTGACGATGTACTGTATGTAGCTAAGGAAAGGTATATGGTTGCTATAAGGTGCATAGCATCTATCTTTTAAAATATAAAACTTGCCAATACACCTACCATAATACCCACTTATCTATACAGTCACAAAATAGATTAATCAAATCTATATTCCTAAAACTTTAAATCAAACGAATAATTACCCATAACACTGTCATGTACCGTAAACTATGATGGTTGCCGGCTGTGAGAATCTTGGCTGCTACGTAATTCTCCGCCGCACAGGTATAATTCGACTTTCTATTATTACAACCATTTATAGATCCTACTATAAATAACAACAACAACAATTACTACTATTACTACTACTACAACAACAACAACAATTACTACTATTATTACTCCTACAACAACAACAACAACAATTACTACTATTACTACTCCTACAACAACAACAACAACAATTACTACTATTACTACTCCTACAACAACAACAACAACAATTACTACTATTACTACTCCTACAACAACAACAACAACAATTACTACTATTACTACTCCTACAACAACAACAACAACAATTACTACTATTACTACTCCTACAACAACAACAACAACAATTACTACTATTACTACTCCTACAACAACAACAACAATTACTACTATTACTACTCCTACAACAACAACAATAACAATTACTACTATTGCATAATAAATCGTATGCAGTGTCCACCATTCTTTAACTGTCTTCGTGGTGCGATGCATAAGGTGTTGATTTTCGGTGTGAGCATCCTGGATTCGAATCCACGGACTGCCACATGTGTGTGTAAATTTCATTAATCGATTTTAGGAGTATAGTTGGTTGTTGGAAGGAACATAATAATTACTACTCCTACAACAACAACAACAACAATTACTACTATTACTACTCCTACAACAACAACAACAATTACTACTATTACTACTCCTACAACAACAACAACAACAGTCCACGTACCATAAACTTTGAGGGTTGCCTGCTGTGATACTCTCTTGGCCGCCACATTCTCGGCCACACAGGTATAGTTCCCGGAGTCTTCCGGCCTGGCGGACAGTATCAGCAGGGAACCCTCAGAGGATTTTCTGTTTAGAGAAAAAAACATGACATAGTTGAATTAACCCCTTGAGGATATGATGCGTTTTAGGAGTTATTTTTGGATTTCATTAGACGTTTATACACAGATTGAGAAGGATCTGTGGGAATTAAAAGGGTAAAGACTATCTCAATAAACTCTCTGACTTCCACATATTCTTCCTAATCTGAATAAAATCGTTTAATAAGAGCCAGAAAATAGAAATGGAATGCGTCATCGATCCTCAGAGGGTTAACAGATGTGTGACCTATATAATATCCTATAATTGATGTTATTCAGGGTATGAAGGATCTCGGATTAAAAAGTAAAGTCAAAATCAATAATTTTCCAATATACTCATAAACTGTAATTCAAAGTTAGTCACTATTCCATGCCAGTTTTCACGTGTTTCTAATATCCCGTGAATAATACACGTTTCGTTTCACGTCACATAATTGTTAAGTTAAATGTAACGATTTCTATTTCCAGACAATTTATCAACAAGGTATTCCATGTAATTTTGATGATTAATGATTAGGAAGGAACTCCTACATTATAGACCATATTTAGAGAGTAGTTCAACAAATTAAGTACTTTTGAACTACGATCCGATGGTCTTAGGCGATTGAACCTGGAGTGAACTTTCCGAAGACTTTTCTTTTACAAAGATCCCGTAATCTTTAGGCTATTACACACACCGGTACCTACTATGAGGCTACCATGAGCGCGTGAGTGAATGGTTTGACAGATTTAACAAAATTGAAAGACCTTTATAAACCATCACACCACTTACGCACACGCTCAAATTAACCTACAAGACTGACAGGTTAAACTGGATAAATACTATAGTTAAAATAGGATTTCAGAGGCTATCAACACTATTGGATTATTAAGCCAGCGCATTGCAAGTCAAGAATAACGTCAGGACTGGAGTCTCTCTGCGAGAACCACAGTCCCTTGTGGATGTACTGGGTGCTGTGTTAGACATTATACAAACATAATGGTGCACAAATTTCGAAAAAGGTTAGTGGTGTAGACTGGTAAAATATACTGTATATATATATAATACACGGATTTTATCTCTTGTCAAGTGCTCTAACTTAATACTATGTGGTCCGACGTCTAGTTGGATATTATGATATTAATTATTATTGAGGATTTTGTTTGCCTTTGCCATTTTCGAGCAATGACCCCTAGGCTAACAAAAACGCCTTCCTAGACTTCCTTCACACCAAAGAATGCCCATCCACACTCCGGTCAAGTTAAATTTGTACATTATTCAGTAATAAATATCCTGGCCTAAAACTGATTTCGTCAAAGTTACAGGCTCGCTATCGCACGCACCCCCCCCCCCCCCCCAAAAAAAAAATCGATATCCGAATAGGGTGAAACATCTTATTATCATCAAACTAATTGAATGAAACTTCTTAAAATCTCCAAACTTAAAGGAGCGAAACTAAAAGACCTCACTCGACTACAGTAGACAGTGTTAAAGTTACTATATCTCATTAAACAGTAGACTCTACTGAACGTAAGCAAACCAGGTTAAATATGTCCTGCGTTCTTGTGCCATTTCTCTCAATGAAGCGGTGGGTTAAGTCGGAAGAAGGCCATAACACGTGTGCTAGTGTTTTACTGGAGTTCTGAGAAGAGGGAGATATAGGTTGCTGCCGAGTGATAGAGTCTTTGATGAGGCAGATACTTAATGCTAGCGGGAGAGGATGGGTTCATTTAGTAGGAGTAAAATAAATACACTTTATAAAGATATGTGTGCTGTACAGGAAAACAATGACCCATTTTTTTTCTCAGTGACTAGATGGATAGGTCAAGGGCTTTGTCACCTAAGGCTAGTCAGGACTTCGCTCCACCCCCATGTTTACGTTGACGACATCTGGATATCAGGGCTTTATAAAGCTAAAGTTAAAGGGGGATAGACAGGTTGGGGAGCCGAGAGAACTATTTATAAAGCTAAAGTTAAAGGGGGATAGACAGGTTGGGGAGCCGAGAGAACTATTTTGTAATTTTTGTATAGGATTTGGGATTTCGTGGGGGATAGAAAGTGTGGGGAAAACACAGTCTCTTGACGTTAAAGAGGAAGACAAAGTTAGGAAAGAAGGTGGAGGTAAAAGATAGTGGGCTGTCCACTTGGCCATTTTTATGAATGTTGAAATTAATATTCTACATTTACTATAATTGATAAAAGTATAAACTAATAATGGATTGGAGGAATTTGGGACTTTAGTGTATGGAAGACTTGTTGGAGGGTTAACTTGGAGGGGATTGATGGGGGTGGAATAATAAATAAAGAATAGCTTGAAGTTAGAAATATATTTAGAGAATACAAGATTCTGGGATCAACCAGAAAGCTTCATTGTTAACTTAGTTAAAATAAGACTTTAGAGGCTGTCGACCCATATGGATCATTAAGCCCACCATAAAGTCAGAAAGACCTTACCTTACATGTATGGCCTTCTCAAAACCCATAAACCTGATAAACCTCTTCGTCCTATCATCAGTTCAGTAGGGTCTGCCACTTATAAATTATCTAAATGGCTTAGTAAGTTGTTATCCCCTTTAGTTGGCACGATCTCTGATTCACATGTAAAAAACTCCAGTGATTTAATTAGTAAAATTAGAAACAACAATTCACCTTGCAAACTAATAAGTTTTGATGTTAATTCCTTATTTACAAAAGTGCCTGTTCATGACTTACTAGGTTTTTTGAAAGATGATTTGCCGAATTTAGATTTGCCAATAAGTAATAATGTTTTCATGAAGCTAATTGAATTGTGCGTCCTCAACACTAACTTTGCTGTGAATGGTAGGTTTTTTCGCCAAACATTTGGTTGCGCAATGGGTAATCCACTGTCCCCGATCATTTCTAACCTGTTTATGGAATATTTTGAGACTCGGTTTTTACCTAAAATATATAACTTTAGACTTCCTTGGTTTAGATATGTTGACGATATTTTGTGTCTTTGGCCTACCAATCAAAATCACCATTCATTCCTTAATAAACTTAACGATCTTGTCCCCTCGATTTCATTCAAAATTGAAGAAGAAGTAAACAATACACTACCTTTCCTTGATACCATGATTATAAATAATAATGGTCACTTAAAATTTAAAGTATATAGAAAGCCGACTCTTGTAGATTCCTATATTCATTTTTTCTCCAACCATCATATTAAAGTAAAACTGTCAATTTTTTCAGGTATGTTTCTAAGAGCATTAAGGATATGTAACCCAGAATTCATAGATAACGAATACAAACAAATCTATAATCTAGCCAAGACACTCTGCTATCCTGAAAGTCTTGTTGATCAAAGTTTAGCCAAAGCCGAAAAAAACTTCTATAATGTAAATAATAAAGCTCCCTTTTCAAGGAAAAATATCTTAGTTTTGCCATATCATGATGAATTAACACCTCTCACAACATCTCTCAAGAATTTGAATATAAATGTAGTATTCAATTATGAAAACTCCGTCAAGTCAACTTTGATCAAAAACAGCCCTAAAAATGATGCAGGTGGTGTATAATTATTTCATTCCGTGTAAAGGATGTAATGACATATACATAGGACAAACTGGAAAAAGATTAGAGGTGAGAGTTAAACAACACAAACAATCAGTAAGGTCAGCTCAAGAATCTAATGGTATTTTTAAACATAAACAAAGACAAAACCATCATGCAAATTGGGATGAGGCTAAGATGATCTACTGGTCAAGCTGCTATTATGAAAGACTATTTGCCGAGTCCGCCTTGATCAGAGATTGTATAAACACTATGAATCTAAATGATGGCCTTTACAAAATAGATAACATCCTGCTAAATCTCCTCAATGAAAATGATAAAATAAAAAGAGCTAGAAATAGATGTCCAGACCGTCAGATTATAGATTGAAACAGCTTGTAGTTTGAGACCTGACCATTTATGTGAGGTCTATCCTCTTAGTATTAGATTGTACCTTATTAATACTATACACATGAGGTATGATCACTATGTATTTTCTTTGTGTTTGGTTTTGTTTTATAATAATTATTGTATATATGTATGTTAATGTATGTATACAGTACATGTGTGTGTGTGTAAGTAGGTGTGTGTATGTATATGTGTGTTTATGTATAATTTATATACTGTGTAGCTGTGAGGGGGATTAGCCAGGTGTGGGCTATTCGTCCTTATAAGTAGGGTTGGATATGGGTAGGATCTGCCTTGTGTGACCTTTCTGCTTTCTGCAGACTCCCATATTTGTTGTTTCTTTTTCTATTTTTCTTATATATGTAATTTGTATGTGTATGTATGTAATGTATGTGTGTATACAGTATGCATGTATATGTGTATGTATATGTAATTATATGTATTTCTACAGGTATAGGTTGTCTTCATATTTACATAAGTTACGATAACAGTTTGAAAGGGATCTGCAAGTTCATTGAGGTGTATCAAATTGTATATATGATTAGATTGTATTGTTAGGCACATTTCAATGTATATATGTACAAATTGTACATATATGTTGTATATAAATTAAGTATGTTCCTAAAAATATGGCAACAGGCAGTAGGCTGGCAACACTTTTTGTATTTATATGCTAGTTAGCAACTCACAGATGATTTAGGACGGGTATTTAAGCCTCACTCTCCCCCTGTTTTCTTGTATTACCCTGAAGATGTCTTGAGAGAATAGACGAAAGCTTGGTGTTCCATTGTTTCAATTTTCCTAGCGAGTTTTACTACATATATATATATATATATATATATATATATATATATATATATATATATATATATATATATATATACTGTATATCAACAGTATATCAAGAGGGAAGAGTCAGTGAAATATGAAAATGGAGAATTACTAGTGGAACCAGTTGAAGTGAGGAAAAGATATGCCGAGTATTTTGAATCTTTGTTAAATACAAGAGATGGAAGAGAAGCAGTGATTGAAGCAGAGGTGGATGGAGATAGGTTACCCAGGCCACCCAGGTGGCAGGGAATGAATGAAAGGATTGAGGAAAATGAGGTGAAAGAAGCAGTGAAACAAATGAGAGCGGGAAAAGCAGAAGGTTTGGATGGTATTGCTGTGGAGTGTATACAGAAGGGTGGAGATGTGATAATAGATTGGTTGGTGAGATGCTTTGCAGCTGTGTCAATGGTACCAATAGACTGGAAGAGTGCATGTATTGTGCCGTTGTACAAGGGGAAGGGAGATCGGCAGGAGTGTTCAAGTTATAGAGGTATTAGTTTATTGTCAGTGGTTGGAAAGCTGTATGGCAGGGTGTTGATAGAGAGGATAATAAAGTGTACGGAAGTTGCAATAGGAGAAGAACAGTGCGGTTTTAGGAGGGGGAGAGGGTGCGTGGATCAGATGTTTGCAGTAAGACAGTTATGCGAGAAGTATTTAGAGAAGCATAAGGAGATATTTTGGGCTTTTATGGACTTGGAAAAAGCGTATGATCGTGTGGACCGTGAAGCAATGTGGAAGGTGTTAAGGATTTATGAAATAGGAGGAAATTTGTTAGAAGCAGTTAAGAGTTTTTATGAAGGGAGCAGAGCATGTGTGAGAGTAGGAAATGGTGAGTTGAGTGAATGGTTTGAGGTAAAGGTAGGTTTGCGACAGGGTTGTGTAATGTCACCATGGCTGTTTAATATGTTTATGGATGGTGTGGTGAGGGAGGTGAAAAGGAGAACTATGGGAAGAGGATTGGGTTTAGTAGGAAAGAATGGTAGAGATTGGGAGTTGAATCAGTTGCTGTTCGCTGATGACACAGCATTGGTGGCGGATTCTGATGAGAAACTGCAGCGGGTAGTCAAAGAGTTTGGTGTGGTTTGTGGAAGGAGGAAACTGAAGGTGAACGTCAATAAAAGTAAAGTAATGGTGTGTAATAGGGGAGAGCATAGGGTGAATCTAGATGTGAGGCTGGATGGGGAAATATTGGAACAAGTAGAGTGTTTTAAATATCTAGGAGGAACGATAAGCAGGAGTGGAGGTATGGAAGTGGAGGTAAAACAGAGAGTGTGTGAAGGAAGGAAGGTTTTCGGAGCAATGGGAAGTATGTGGAAGACGAGAAATCTCGGAGTGAAAGTAAAAAGTGCACTGTATCAAGGAATTGTTGTGCCAACAGTGATGTATGGGGCTGAGACATGGGCTCTGAAGAAAAAGGAGAAAAGAGGGCTGGATGTGATGGAGATGAGCTGCTTGAGGAGTATGTGTGGAGTTACTCGTAGAGACAGATTGAGGAATGAAGAGATACGTAGGAGAGTGGGGCAGCAGGAACATTTGTCAGCCAGAGTGGACAGAAGGGTGCTGAGCTGGTATGGTCATGTTGAACGAATGGGAGAGAGAATATGTGAGTCAGGTACAAGGGGAGATAGAAGGGCAGGAAGATCCCCATTGAGATAGAGAGACTGTGTAAGAAAGGCTTTGGATGATAGAGGAATGACTATAGATCAGGCAGGGGAAGTGGTGGTGGACAGGAGTGAATGGAGAATGCTTGTGAATAGTTGAGTGAACACGTGGTCATTTGGAATAAGGGGTCGGGCGCAAGTTGGACTAGATAATAGTCCATCAGGCGCCTGGCCCGGGGAGACGATTAATATGAAGGGTGTGTCTGGAAGTGTGGTGGGCGGGGTTGTGGCTTTGGCTCCGCTGCATGTCTGCCTGCCGAGATCGGAACCTCTCCGGGTGGTCAGGGGCCGGGGGAGTGCTGGAGCGACCTTGGTAACCCTGGTCTCTGGGTCTTCTCCTGGGTGACCTGGATGTGTGTGAGTTTGTGTTTTTTATCTGTGTTTATTTTTTGTTTTATGTTG
This sequence comes from Lithodes maja, assembly GCA_037953745.1. NCBI lineage: Eukaryota > Metazoa > Arthropoda > Malacostraca > Decapoda > Lithodidae > Lithodes > Lithodes maja. Next base: position 17,380 of record JBAKBP010014215.1, on the reverse strand, counting down.
TTTTTGTGTTTTCCCTGTTCTTGCTCTGTCTTGAGTCGGCTACCCCCAAAATGGGGATTGGGCCTGAGCATATAGATAGATAGATAGATAGTTATCAACCACAGACCATGTATGAGGTGTTGTGGTGTGAGGTGAGTCATGTGTAGTACTACTACATATACTGTATATATACTGTATATACAGTATATATCACCACCACAGACCCTGTATGATGTGCTGTGTTGTGAGTCATGTGTAGTACTACTATATATATACTGTATATATATATATATATATATATATATATATATATATATATATCACCACCACAGACCCTGTATGATGTGCTGGGGTTCGAGGCTCAACGTGTGCAGAGTGTTCCTAAACTGTGTGGAGGAGTTAACATAGTGAGGGAGGCCTTGATGGGCGAGACTCCCTGGAGTGCTGCCTGGCCATCAGGGACACCAGCTGAGGACCTGGCCTGCCTGATGGAGGAGGCTGCCAGGGCTGACTGTCCTGTGATAGCCTCCTTCCTACATCAGGCTGGTGCTACATCACCCTGCACCAGGGCCCTCCATGCAGTGGTGCAGGCTGGATGCTGGAGGACAGCAGTGGCCCTGGTGATGGACATGGGAGCCAACCTTTATGTATCTCAAACACCAGGAGGTCAATTACTCAAGGACATGATGCTTGACAAACACCTACGTCCACTGAAGAAGGTAAGTCTCACTTTCTTTCATATATTTCATTAACCCGAGAAGTGCGATAGATCTCATGGAAGTATGTGTATAGCGAATGAGATAGGCCTCACGGAAGCAAGACCATGACAAATCCTTCAAAAATGCCCCAGGAGCTATCAAAACAAAGGAATATGTCATTAGGTGATATAATTCCACTCTAGTACTTCCTACCAATCATTCATATATTTTTCACCCCCCCCTTCCCTTCTTTCCCCACCTTTTTCCCATCTCCTTCCCTCCTCAATTATCACCTAATTTTCCTCTTATTTTCATAATTTATTAGTTATTTTTCGCGCGAATTTCTCTCCTGCGGTTACATAGAACAAGTTAGTTACATAAGAGACCTTATATAACTCGGAGACTTCACCCGCTCGCCTCAGTATAGAGAGAGACCTTGTAGAAGAAGGATGTATGTCTCGCCCCTCCCGCCTGAGGATACGACTGGGCGGCAAATATTCAGATTTTTCACCACCCAAATGCTTTCCCCACTTATTTTATCACTCTTCAAGGTTCATATAATCATATAAATAAAATAAACGCATATTAATAAGAAATAATGTTATATATGGTGAATATAACTATTTCTGTCAGATATGAATGTAATTAATTCGCATATAACTACGTTTGTCACAGGCCGTTGGCGCACTTGCCAGGTTAAACAATAATATAATTCTACATTACGCTACAATATTTATACCTGTAGGATCATGCTCCTATTAAATATACTGTATTTCAAATGGTATATAAATGGTATAGTATATCTCCGGGTGCTCGGGGGCCTGGGGAGTGGTTTGAGCGACCTTGGTGACCCTGGTCTCTGGGTATTCTCCTGGGTGACCTAGATGTGTGTGAATTTTGTGCTTTGTCTCCATTTGTTTGTTGCTTTGTGTTGTGTTTTGTGTTTTCCCTGTTCTTGCTCTGTCTTGAGTCGGCAACCCCCAAGAAAATAAAAAAAAAATAATAATAAAATAGAGTAAAATAGAAAATAAAAAATAAAAATAGGAAAAGTGGGGATTAGGCCTGAGCATATAGATATAGAATAGATATATAATAATATAAGCATAGATATTATTGGCTAGCATGATGATTATACTGATTCTGATGATGGGGGTTAGGGGGGCCTCCACCCATGGAGTAGATGAAATCATATGTATAAAGGGCACTTTCTGTGTGTCTGTCTGTTTGTTCACGAACTACTCCCTCAGTTTTTTAAGATGGAGAGCCCACACTTTCCATGCATATTGAGGGGGTGCTAGATTAGGTGCAGAGGTGAGAGCCTCCCCAATTCCCTCAGTTTTCAAGATAAAGAGCTCATACTTGGCATGCATACTAAGGGGGTTCCTGAATAGGTTTTAAGCACATTTTTTGTTGTCCTCTCACCTCCTGAGGGGAGGGGGATGGACCCCCCAAGATAGACAACCCATACTTTGATTTGCACTTAATTAAGCATCGCCGGGTACCTCAGCTAGTATATTATCATGCCCCATGTGTTTACTGTGTGTCAGGTCGCAAGATGCGACATAAAGGAGGTTGAAGGAAGATTGGGCAATTGTTTATCCTATTTCGTCCATATCAGTGCCAATATAGTTTCTGGAATGACTGATCTTGCCCTGAATGGTTGCCTTGGAACATTTAGGGTGGTTCCATGCTTATATGGAACTGGAGACTTATCTATACGAAACTTCATTCTGTATCTATAATATCTCTCTCTCTCTGCATAGTATGTACGGTGTGTATATGTATATATATACTGTATGTATATTGAAGTGTGTATGTATTGGAGGAGAGAGAGATATGGATGGTTTGATGGACAGTGATGGGTAGATAGATCAATAGATAGATACATAATTATCTGCTCTGCAATGTAACAGCTTTTGATAATCTATCTATCTATCTATTGCCTGACGCCGTGATCCCCGAAGGGGTGGCCACGAACGAACCGCCCCCATGCACCTCTGTCCCCAGTCAGTCGACGCCCCTCCCCCCAACCAGCACCGCCTTCATTCATGTAGTTCCTCACTCCATCCTTCCACCTCATATTCGGTCTACCTCTCCCCCTCTGTCCCTCCACCTCGCTCTCGTACACCCTCTTAGTCATTCTCTCGCTTTCCATACGTTCCATATGGCCGAACCATCTCAAGTTGTTCCTTTTCACACTTTCCAGCACATCTACCTCCACACCACACCTCCTTCTTACTTCCTCATTAGTCTGTCTATCCCTCCATGTAATTCCGCACGCACTCCTTAAGTAATTCATTTCCACTGCTCTCACTCTTGGTCTGAGTCTCTCAACCAACGTCCATGCTTCGCTTCCGTAAGTCAGTGTCGGGATTACCACACTGTCATGCAAGGACTTCTTCACTTCCATACTGACCACCCTATTTCTTGTTACTGCTTTTAGCGTTCCTACAACCCTCTTCCCCTGTTGTACCCTCTCCCGCACCTCTTCATCCATAGTCCCATCTTTACTCAACACACTGCCCAGATACTTAAAAGAGTTGACGATCTCCATAGCCTGACCGTTCAGCTTCATCTCACACTCTGTGACTTCACCCCTTTCGAAGACCATAACCTTGCTCTTCCCCGTATTTACCTTCAAATTCCGTTTTTCGCACACTGTTCCAAACTCATTTACCAGACCCTGCAACTCCCATTCATTATCACTCATCAGAACTGTATCATCCGCAAACAGCAGTATAGGTAGCTTCCACTCAATTCCCTCCCTTTTCAGCGATACACCAACATTCACTGCTCTTGATAGTATTTCTTTCATAACTCCATCCATATATACAGTAAACAACCACGGGGACATCACACACCCCTGTTTCAAACCAACATTCAGGTCAAAGAACTCGCTCTGCTCACTCTCCACACGTACTGCCGCCTTTGCACCCTCATACATGCTCTTCACTGCTTTCAGCAACTTGCCCTCTACTCCGTATATTCTAAGTACTTTCCACAAACCTTCTCTATCCACTCTGTCATAGGCCTTCTCCAAGTCCATAAAGGCAACATACACCTTTTGTTTCTTCTCCAGATACTTCTCCACAACACAATTCAGGGTAAAAATCTGATCTACACATCCTCTTCCCTTCCTAAAGCCTCCCTGCTCGTCGCCTATCCATTTCTCCGTTCTCACTCTCACTCTCTCAATCACTACCCTACTGTATACCTTCCCTACTACGCTTAGAAGACATATTCCTCGGTGGTTACCACACACTCCTCTTTCCCCTTTGCCCTTATATAGGGGGACTATTATGCCAGTCTTCCAGTCATCGGGTGCACTCCCCTTCTCCCATGCTAGTTTGCACATTTTCCATACCCATTCTATCACTATCTCACCACCATACCTCAACATTTCCCCACACACTCCATCTGTTCCTGGTGCTTTCCCCAACTTCACTCTTTTCATGGCTTCCCACACTTCTGACCTCCTGATCCCCACCTCCTCCTCCACTACTTCTCTTCTTCTCCCTCCCATACCATATCCAGCTATGTTTGCTGGCTCTTCATTCCTTTCATTTAGCAACTCACTGAAGTACTCCCTCCATCTTTCGACGCTTTTGATAATACTACTATATAATTGTGTCACTGAAACTGGGAATAACAGAATTTCAGTTTACAGATTATTGTATTTTTCTCTAAATAGATAATTTGACATGTATGTTTCATTATAAATATAGATCAGGAGGAAAATATAGCTGATTTAGCTTTAGTTCTCACTACAAGTTTATGCTTTACTAAATACGAGTTAAGTATCCAATGTATTTCTTTCTATGGTTAACTTAATCCATTACATACTTATCCAGGATCAAGCTAATCAAGCAAATTCCAGTATTTCTTGATAACGTGAAAAACAGCATTTCAGATAATAGATAATGTACTGACAAAAAAACTAATCAAAATCACAATGTGAAAATAAAGCTTTAGCAAGATAAAATATTCAAATAAAATAACACAAACCACCACATAGGGTGTACATTACTACATGAGAAAGTTAAACTGTTTCCAAAGCTAACTAATCGCACATAATATTATAACAACGCACTATCGTCACATTCAAGGAATTAGTCAATTTATGAAGTCCGGGACGTTCTGGTAAATTTTACTAAATTTTGTATGAATGAAGAAACTACAATTAATATTAAAACAAATAATTAAATAAATTTGCAATTTAACAAGAATTAACAATAGTAAAAAATCCATACAGCACTGACTAACGATAGTGCAATCGGGTAGGTACTTGTCAGCATAGCATGGACAGTTGACCCCTACCAATTACTACCCTACAAATGACCTAAATTTACCGTACACATAAATTAAGAATATAACAAAGACAAACAATAGATATTATCAAAAGTGAATAGATAAAATCATTTATAAGATAATCGCAAATACGAAGAAGTAACAACATATTTAAACAAAGAGTAGGCCTACTTTTTTAACAAGAACAATACATTTTAGAAAATAAATATATTAATAATAACAAAAATGATAAACAATCAATAAATAGACAACAAGTAAGCAGAGGTTAAACGAGAAACTTCAAGTTAAAATTTATTGATAACATTATTGATATCAAATTTTAGAATAGTCACAGCTGTAATTGACCTTAAAAAGAGTAAATTTTTGCAACAATTTACTTCCATGAAAACCTGTCTACTAAGAGTCTTTATAGTAACCTTGCTCTAGCCCAAAACCTGTCTACTAAGAGTCTTTATAGTAACCTTGCTCTAGCCCAAAAGTCATCTTCTTTAGTGCGAATTTTACACAATCTTATTTGCTGGGAATACAAACAATTATAAGTTATTTTATTTATTATTACTAGGGAAAGGAACGTTTATTACGTTAACATATTAATTGTCAACTTTGTGATATGCATTAAGTAGCCTATGCACTGTTCATTAACAATCTGTATATTTATCTAATGTTATTAATTTCACTCCAACACCAAACACCTTCCAATGAAATGAATGGAAGCAAGCATGTGATCCACCGGGATTCAAACCTGGGTTACCACATACAGATGCTAAGCACTCTGACCATTACACCTTACTTTACATGTCTACAGTTCCACACTTTACATGTCTACAGTTCCACACTTTACATGTCTACAGTTCCACACTTTACATGTCTACAGTTCCACACTTTGCATGTCTACAGTTCCACACTTTACATGTATACAGTTCCACACTTTACATGTATACAGTTCCACACTTTACATGTCTACAGTTCCACACTTTACATGTCTACAGTTCCACACTTTACATGTATACAGTTCCACACTTTACATGTCTACAGTTCCACAATGCTGTACACACATTCAACACGACTATCTAAAACGCCGACAAGAAACACATTCCAAGAGGTAACATAAAAAAACACAACCCCAACTTCTCACCAGAAATTCAAAACCTCATCATACAACGCGACACACTGAAACACTCCCCAGCACCCCACACACAAGACATCAATCAACAAATTCAAGCACTCAACATCCAGATTAACAACAAAATACAAGAACAACAAACACTAAATTGGAATAACTTCCTACAAACACTCGAACACAATACAAACCCCAAAAAACTCTACAAAACACTAAACAGCATCACACTTTCCAAAAGCAACACAACACAATCACATGCTGCAATCACAAAAACAGACTCTACTCCTTCACGTAAACAACAAGCAAACACTCTCATCAATCACTTCTCTCATGCCAGTCACCTAAAACCCCACAAAGACGACCGACGTGTCATCCGACGAAAAAAACAATTCCCCACAGACCCTGACTATACACCCTTCACCAACAATCAGACAAAGCATATCATCAACAATCTCAAGCTCTCACCAGCCTGTGGCCTAGACAACATAAGCAACATTCACCTCAGACACCTGGGACCACAAGATATACAAGCACTCACTAACATATCAAACTACAGCTACTCACACAACAAAATACCAGACATCTGGAAGCATGGTATCATCATCACATTCCCCAAACCTAACAAAGACCCCACGCTACCCTCCTCACACCGCCCTATCACACTCCTTTGCACCCCCTCCAAAGTCATAGAGCGCCTTGTACTACAACTGATGACACCTGACTTACCCCTTTCTCCAACACAACACGGCTTCAGGCCATTGCACTCCACAAACACTCTTCTTACAGACCTTACACAAAGAGCTTATGACGGCATCAACTCAGCTAGACCACCACACAGATCAGTACTTGCCACACTCGTCATTAGTAAAGCCTTCGATGCCATCCCCCGCCACAACCTAACAAACAAAATCTACAACACAAACATGCACAACAACACAAAAAGATGGCTGGCCAACTTCTTAGCAGGCAGATGTGCACACGTATCTTTTGCGGTCTGTCATCTAGCTTTATAAATTTCCCAAATGGAGTCCCGCAAGGATCCGTCCTGTCGCCCGCACTCTTCAATCTGTACATGCATGATATAAATACACCATGTTCACCCCTAATAACCATAGCCTCCTACGCAGATGACATAGCACTCACAAGCACGCACCAAAACCCAGACACAGCAACAAGACTCCTTCAAGACTATCTCGACACATTACATGAATGGTGCACTACAAACAGACTCAATTTAGCCCCAGCTAAATCCAGTGCAACCCTCCTCACAAGCTGGACAGGAGAGCACGATTACGTCCCGGGACTTAACATAAACAACACACCCCTAACACACACACACACACACAAAATCCTAGGAGTAAAATACGACACCCAAATGACATTCAAACAGCACACCACAAACACAAAAAAGAAACTGACACCCAGACTTAACGCCCTCAGATGACTTGCCCACACAAAATTTGGACACAACAAAGAAATCACCACCACAGTCTACAAACAATACATAAGATCAGTTATGGAATATGCAAGCCCGGCCTGGGCTTCTAACCTAGCTGAAACACACCATAAGACCTTACAGACTATTCAAAATAAAGCCCTGAAAATCATCACAGGATGCACAGCTACTACACCCACAGATCACCTACATCAAGAAACCAAAGTCCTCAAATTCAAAGATCATCTAGACATGAGAGGCACTCAATTCCTGGCAAAAGCCTCCACGAATCAACACCACCCACTACACTACATGGCAACACACCCACAGACACCAAGAAATATCAAAACAACACCCAGCACATGCTATCACACACAAATACTGTCTTCTCTCCCTCCCTGCCCACCCCAAACCAACTTCCGGAAGCACATCCATACTCATATCACTCGCCGTTCCATCCACTCACTCATAGACAATACGCAGCTGCAAGCACGACCTCCCGAAATCCATCCTTCTGAATCCTCCCTTCCTCGTGAGGACAGAGTCCACCTGGCCAGGCTGAGATGCGGGCGCCATCCAGCTCTTCTGAGCTATCAGAAGAGACTGGATGACTCTGTTGTCGACACCTGCCCGGGTTGTAACACAGCACCTTATACCATTAAACACATAATAGAAGACTGCATTTCATACAACCACTTACGCCAACAACACAATTTACACTCTTTGAGAGCTCTGTGGGAAAGCCCGACCGTGGCCATGGCCTTCCTTAAGGACTCGGGGCTGTTCAGCCAGGCAGCTTAGGGAACAACAACAACAACAGTTCCACACTTTACATGTCTACAGTTCCACACTTTACATATCTACAGTTCCACACTTTACATGTCTACAGTTCCACACTTTACATATCTACAGTTCCACACTTTACATGTCTACAGTGCCACACTGTACATGTATACAGTTCCACACTTTACATGTCAACAGTTCCACACTTTACATGTCTACAGTTCCATACTTTACATGTCTACAGTTCCACACTTTACTTGTCTACAGTTCTATACTTTACATGTCTACAATTCCATTAAATCTATATATTTAATAGTGGCCCCTCCATCATTGACGATATTGCCTATTAGTATAATAGTCTCCATTCAACATCCCGCGTCAGCATTTTGAATCTACCGTGCGGAAGGATCATAGAGTACTCTTCATAAGTGCACGCTTAATTCCCTTATGGGATCGTCATTATGATTGGGTACCCTACAGAAAAAACTCATAAAATACAAAAATAAAAATTACTTAACATTTGTTATCATATGACTTTCCATATGTGGATTTCTTGCGTTTTGCTACCCCGACACCAGGCCCTCTAGCGGCCATCTTCGTCCTTCCTCCTTCCATGGCCATACTAGCAACACGGGTTTTGCCGTGCTCCGCTTTATTCTTCGTTCCAGCGCTTTCTAGTGAGTCCTTGCTCATTTGTATAAACCTGCATTGTAGTAACAAGGTATAGATTTGCTAGCAACGGCTACCCCATTGGTATGTCTGCAGGAAGTGTGTAATTTTATGTTACTTTTGTAACAGGCGCCTTCGTATCCCAGGATCTTCGCGCCATGTGTGTTATTTTATGTTGTGTTTGTGCCTTTAGCTTTTGATACATAGCTAGGAGGCTACCATTCTACAATGTTATGCTGCAGACCGTCAATATTGAGGCAGTGGCATATATTTTACTATACTTTTTAGCAAATGCTCTGGTCTAAGGGTGCCTGCACGTGGTGCTCCACCTTCCAGAGTTCGTATTTTGCTTGTAGGCCCCTATCGTGGGCCTCCCATCGTCTGTGTGCTTTGGCTGGGTCATCGGGTCGGCGTCTGCTGTGATGTTTCTTCGTACCTCATGGTCAGCCTCGTTAGGGGTCTCCAGTCTAGGCTACAGGTAATTTAGGATTCTGAATTATCTGTATTTATTTTTTTGCCTATGTGTGCCCCAAGTGATGGACATGTGTGCTTGCATGTTTTGGGGGATTTGGAGATGTCCCTATATATATATATATATTTATATAATTTTAAGGTGGGTTTTGGAGAGGGAAGCTGTGCTTTTGTCTCACCTCTCTAAAATTTTGGTTGTTTTCTCCGGCGGCCTCTTGCAGCAGGGGCCCAGGTTACCCGTCTTCAAAATGGGTAGGGAACAATCAAATGTTCCGGCATGGTAAGGCTGAACCACATCCCTTCCGGCGGAAGTGCAGATTCATACGGGAGCGTAGAACTCGGCTCGCCGAGTGAACTCGCCCTGACCGTAATAGTTACGCGGCAAAGACTGCCTCGCCCTGCGGCGCCACAGTCGACTGTACAATTGTTAAGATTTGTTATGCAAACTCGTTTCATTATCTCTCTAGTGCTTTACTAATAGATAATCAGACACTACTGGTCAATGGGCCTGTGGCACTTGCCATAGGTAAGCAGTTTCCATCAGCTTATACGAAAAAAACCAAGGTGTTTTTCACGGCGAGTCCAGCGGAATGTTAGAGTAGTTGTGGAACTATAGCTAATTTTCCGGCGGACTCAAGGTAGGATGTATTAACACCTCGCAGGTTATCCTTATGAGCATTGATTCCTAGAAATTTTCTATTTCCAGAATACCTGGCTCCTTAGTGACTGCAGAAACGGCGGCGTTGGGGGGCTGATTCCTGCAGGGGGGGGGGGGGGGGGGCCCTTTATTCATCATGCCTCGGTTTGAATTATGCGCTATTCCTACCTGTTCAATGTGCCCATTTTCGCTCATAAATTATGTTTGAAATGTGTCAAATGTTTAGACCGCTCTAGAGGCTTGTGGGTGTCGTGGCGTTGCTCTGTATGCTCTGATCTGAAAAACGCTTTATTCACAAAGAAGGACTTATCGTGCTGGGCGGCACTACATGAGATAAATGCTACCTTTAATTCTTAGGCCAAAGACACAGCCCATAAGGTGCTTCATTGCGATGACGAGGCCCTCTGGGAACGGTTAATTATCAAGTCGCCTCTAGTTAAACCCGCCTCCTGTAAATCTGTTAAGCCTAAAGTAAAGTCGAAAGCCCTCGTGAAAGAGGTAGTGAGTAACAGTAGTGGCACTGACAACGAATTTACCGAGGTCCCCCGACCGTCAGAAGAGGAGACGATCACCCTCTCCTAAGCGGAAATCTAGGTCCAGGTCTAGATCCCCCCGGAGACAGTCTCTGCACTCTTCAGCTGAATATTCCCGGTCCCTCAAGCGCCGGAAAGAGGACTCTGAGTCATCGGCTAGTACGCCGCGTAGTGGGAGCCGGAAGGAGAGCCCGCAGCCGCCTCCCTCTACCCCTGCGTCTGACACACCTCCCGTCGATTCTGGCAAGTCGGAAGTGGGTATAGAGGCCACGGGTTCCACTCCTAGTCGTGAACAATCATTAAGTGTACCATCTCATGTTACCTTTGCAATCCCTAAATTAAATTATGTGCTACGTAGTATCCATTCCGCCGGCCCAAGACGGGTCCTGGCTGAACAATATGGGGGTTTTCTGTCAGGGTCACAAGCTGTTGATAGCTCTCAGATAATTCAGGACTCTCAGCCACCCGCAGCAAGGGGGTGCTGGCGTCAGTCAGAACCTTCTCATAGTAACATAAGGGGATTCCAGGAACTAGGGGATGAGGTTAGTATGGACATGTTACCTTCATCAGTCCCTGATTTAATGTGGCCACCGGTGGAACAGGTACCGGAGGCACAACAGGATAGTTCTGAGTTAAGTAGGGAGCCAGAGGAAGTGCCTTTAGCCCCGGCTCAACAGACTATTACAGGTGAGGAGTCTGAAGCAAGCTCCCAATCTTCAAGGAGCTCTCACAGTAAGTGTGTTACTTCGGATGAAATCAGTGATATATTACATAAAGTTATGCAACAGTATAACCTCCCTGTCTCTTCTGATCCTCCTGCTTGTCAACCGTTAGTTGCCCCCAGTCATTCAATGATAACACCTCTAGAGCCTCCAGGTTTTCTTCCTTCTCTTACCATGACCCCGGCGGTATCCGCGGTTCCAGGCACTACAGTGCCGGCCACGCTTACTACCACCAATGTGAGGGTAATTGCAGATATCACTCCTCCCCCCTTAGATAAGGCACCGCAGAAGAAAGGCCCCATGCCTCTCCTCAATGGCCCTGACTGTTCTTGGATCCAGGCGACGCCTCTGAACCTACATTTAGCACAACCCACCATTTCAGGGGACCTACCGGTCCCTAGTGAATGGAAAATTGAGATTAACAAGAGCAAGAAATTTAGAGCTAAAGATGAGGCAGGGAGGTTGCTGGATGTATCGATTAAGGCTATCCCCAGTTCATATAATCCAGACTTCTTTGTGTATACTGCTGCCCCGGCAGTCCCTTCCGCCGCTTCTGCACGACTCTTTGCAGACTGGTCAAAAGCTGATGGCGTCAATGATGTCAAGGCTTTAAATGCTCTTACGCCAGAAATGGATACACTTCCGGTACTAGACCAAACACATACACCAGTCCTGCAGATGGGGCAGATAGGGGTAGGTACCTGGGTAGATTGGGAGTTAGAAGCTCAGGTATTTGCTTCAACAATCACGTCTAAGTCCTCACATCAGGTTCCACAGGAAACGCATCATTATTTTTCGTTGCCTGTCACTAAGGCTGATGGGGTGTCACCAGCTTTGTTTGCCTTCCTGGCGGCACCCAAAGTAGCCCTCAACTCATTAGATGAACCTTTTTATACTCCTCCGCCGGCTCACCTTGAAAGGGATTTTAAACTAAGAAATAAAGCCTACCGGATGTTCTCTCAGTATCTAGTTAGTTGCCAGATTGCTGTCTCACTTACCAGAACTATCTCGGCCATTGTGAAAGCCCTCAGGTTAGGAAGGCCACTGATTTATCTAGAAGACTTTTATTGCAAAATTCTATTCAAACCTTAGGAGACATCAGAATTGCAATCATGGAAGCGGTTCGAGCCCGCCAGGATCTGAGAGTGCATCTAGTGAAGAAGTTACCGGATGACATTGGTCGCCGGGTAACTCTTTCGCCGGTCCTTACTGCCTTCTTACCTCATAAACTTGGAGTATAGGTTTTAATTTGGTAAATGGGTGGAAGCAGGTTACCTCCCAAGCTAAGAAGGAACCTGTTAAGAAACCTTTTCACAAGCCAGAGAGCGGAGGTAAGCCTAACCAGCCGCATGCTAAACATTCCTTTCGAGATCTCAGAACCCCTCCTCAGCCGGGAGGTAATCTGCCCAAACCCAGACAAGGTAAATACTCACGATATAAAGGTAAGCCCCACCAGAAGCCAAATCAGGGGCAGACGTCAGCCAAGACTAGCCAGCCGTCTGATACCAACCCACGTCCCCCTCTAAAAAACTAGCCACCCAGCCTCTCAATCTCCCAGTGCCATGCTTAGGTGTACCGGATTCGAGAGTTGCTTTACCGAACAGGCCCGGTCTGCAGACTGGGTCGTTCCATTTATTCCACTTAGCCTGGCCCAGGAAAACTTGGGCCAGGAAAGTAGTAATCAAAGGAATCACCTGGCGGTGGCTCCGGCGCCTCGACTGCGCCAGGCGCTGGAATGCAACAATGTATCACAGGAGGTGGAGGCCTTGGTCCAAGAAATTATCTCAAAAGAAGTCCTTGTTCCAGTCAAACCAAATTGCCTAGTATTCACCTCCAGACTTATCTTAGTGTCAAAAAGGGACAGTGTGTAAATGCGACCAGTGGTAGATCTCTCGCGTCTGAACACTTTTATAAAAAATTCACCCTTCAGGATGCTTACAGTCAATCAGATCAGGCTCTCTCTTCCGCCGCAAGGCTGGATGTGCTCAGTAGACCTCAAAGATGCCTATTGGCATGTCCCTATAAACAGAAGGTTCCAAAAATTCCTCGCTCTGAGAATCAGGCAAGAGACTTATGTCTTTCAAAGAATGCCTTTTGGGTTGAACCTGGCACCGAGAATTTTCACAAAATTAGTCCGGCAAGCCCTTTTGCCATTGTTAGCCCAGGGCATACAGGTGTTTTGGTATCTAGACGACTGGCTGGTGGTGGCAGAGTCAGAGGAGTTATGTCACAACCATGTAAACCAAGTATTAAATCATGTGCATAACCTAGGGTTCAAGGTGAACTTGACGAAGTCTCTCCTTGTTTCCACAAGGAATATTCAGTGGATAGGGCTGGTCTGGGACACCACCAATCTAACTCTTACTCAGAGTGTGGACAATCGGGACAGATTTCGCAGGAAACTGTTCCTCTTTCTCCACAGTCTGAATACGACCAGGGAAACATGGGATTCCCTGATCAGCTCTCTCAACTGGATCCAATTGGCTGTGAAGTTGGGCCGGTTGAAAGTAAAGAGATTAATCTTGGAAGGCAACAAAGTTTTTCCTCTCTCGCCGGAGAAGAAATTATGTCCAATTCCTCCATTAATCCACAGCTTGCGATCAGTCTGGGTCAAACCGGAAATGCTTTACTCCATAACGACATGGGTTTCTCCCCCGCCTATGGTATGGGTAGACACAGATGCTTCAGGGGCTCTAGGTTGGGGCTATCAGTCGAATCTAGGCCATCAAGGGCAAGGCACTTGGCCCCACGACACTCTGTGTCATATCAACAAGCAAGAGCTTTTAGTTCCTCTCTTTTTCCTCCAAGATCACGGTATGTCTTTGCAAGAAAAATCAATAGCGTTCCATATGGACAACCTAACTGCAGTCCATTGTATTCAGAAGCAGGGCTAAGTGAGGGTCTCGAGAGTTGCAAAAATTGTCAGAGCAGATTTTTGCCCTGGCCGAATCGCTGGGCATTCATTTTGCATGCAGCATATCTCCCCGGCGTGTCGAACGTCTGGGCAGACGCTCTGTCTCGGAGGCCGAGCACCCTTTTAAAATGGGCTATCAAACAAACCTTCTTCGACAAGATGATTGCCAGGCCTTACCGTCCACAAGTGGATCTGTTCGCATCCGAGGAGAATCACAGACTCCCTCTCTTCCTAACTCGCCGAGGGGTGACCCCGGCGGGGGGGACCAGATGCATTGTTGGAGGATTGGAACAAGTGGACTTCAATTTATCTTTTTCCTCCACCAGATTCTTTACTAATGTGCAGGGTGATTCACAAACTGAGGGGTTACCGGGGCTTAGTCTCGATGATCGCGCCATTATGGCCGGCTCAGGCGTGGTACCACCAATTGCAGGAATGGTGCAAGACCCCGGTGTCGCTCCCGATCTCCGCCTTCCACTTAGAGATGATTGGCAACCTTCGGACCTCGCTCAGTTTTGCCTTATGGACATTTACAAGGGAGAATGGTTAGCTCAATTTGGGGAAAGTGTCACAAATAAATTGATGAACCAATATACTATGTCTACCAGGAGACAATACCAGTCACATTGGAAAACATTTACGACCTGGATTGTAGAGTCAGGGCATTCAGATGCCTCGGGAACCTTGATTTTCAAATACCTAGATTATCTATATGAGCACAAACAATTGTCAGTAATCACTTTAAAAAATCACTTGTCTGCCATCAGAACCCCCTTTTGTTATCTCACGGGCCTATCCATACCGCAGGCGGAGGGGAAGGATTTATGAGGGCGTGTTTTAAGCTGCGCCCACCACCCCGTCAGCTCATGCCAACCTGGTCACTTGACAAAGCCTTATCATTACTTCAGTCGCGTAAATATAATAATGCGCCGGATTTTGATTCACTCTTGAAGAAGGCTGTATTCCTCATGGCTCTCGCCACTGGAAATAGGGTGTCTGAGCTGGCGGCGATGAGCAACGAACCTAATTGCCTTAGGTTTGGGAGGCTACACGATCATGTGCAAATCGTGCCGTCTCCCACATTTATTGCAAAAAACGAGCATTCCGATCATGTGTTTTCTGAATTTTCCGTTCCGGCATTGAAACGCGGACACACTCATCATATTTTATGCCCTGTGCAGGCCTTAACTAAGTTTATGAGGGCTGCGCATCCTCGCCAACGAGGTGCTCTGTGGGTGAATCAGGCAGGTAATCGTGTTACGAGTAGGAAGTTAGCTTCCTTGCTAGTAGACATGTGACGCCTCCCGGCGCTAGCAGAATGGTTGCGTGGGGCATTGCAGCTCGCTAGCGCTCGCCAGGATGGGGGGATGGGCTACAGTTGTCCTAGAATGATCTGCTTTCTTTTATTAGTGTCGTGTTGCCACAGACAGTCTAGAAATGGTCTTTGTTTTGGTCTGTGACCGCGCCTTATATTTTATATTCGCTATAATATAAATGTTGCTTGTGTGGGAGGCGAGCGAGAGCGGGTGAGGGAGTACACCTGGCAGCGGGGGGGGGAGCTGTGCCGCGGCTCGCTTGGGTGCTGACGGCGTTGGCAGCCGGGTGGTCAACTAGTCCCTGCCCGTCGCGGCCGCGTGTTCTTTACCAGCTCAGAGCTTGCCTGACACGCGTATCGTCTACATCCTTTGCAATTCTGTCCCCCATACTCGCCACTTTGCATACTATTTCTCTCTCTCGACTTCTCCTTTCTCATTCTCTAATCTTTATTAAACTCAACATCCCTTCTGGTTTCAGCATAGACGTTCACCGTCGACCAGTCGTATTGTACGCGAAGCTCTTAGATATTTCTATGTATGAGGTTTGGAGAGACGGACTTTTCCGTGTGTGTCCTCTCTCGGGAAGGTTGTAGACCGGTATATGTCTCCCTGGCAAGGTATTGAGTGATTCTGCTTGGTTATTTAAAGCTAGACTAGGGGTAAGGTTACTGTGTCGTTGTCTCCGATGTGTGCAGTGTTAGCTAAGCCCTGCACGACATCGACAGGTACTGTGGGAGCCTAAGTTGTCTTTGGGTGGGTTTACCTTGCGAGCACAGCGCTGTGGTGTGAGAGGGCCATAGCCTATCCCTCACAACATAGTGCTGCCTCTTTGTGTTGACTACTGAGGGATCGCCAGGATAGAACTAGGTACTAGAGACCTAGATTTATCAAGAGAGCATCCCCGTCATATAACGTAATCTTCATTATACCACCTTCGAACAACGTTAGGCTACGAGCCGCATGCTCGCCCATTGTTGCCCTGCCTTGATACCCCAGCTAGACTTTATTAACTAAGCAGACACTGGTTAGAGATAAGCTCCATTATTATATGTATGCAACATTATTATTCACTGCACTTTTGAGCCGAGGTTGTTGTTGAGTTGCACAACCCTAGTAGGCTGTTGCGTTGTGTCACGAAGCATTTCTTTAGTTGTCGAGCATTACTACCTTTGCGCAGTCTTTATTATTCGCCTGCCTATTATTACTATATGTCCTAGTATTTATTGTGACCCGTATTCTGCATTATAATTGTTCAAGATTCTTTACGAACATCTTCCCAGCATCAGACTTATTTCAGAAGTTTCCAGTTGATGTTGCAGGACTAGCATTGCACTTTCTTTAATACAGGAGTGCCAGTTATTTGAGTATCTACCGTAACGTTAATTAATCACGTTAACTATCTTTTCTTTGTGTAACCTAATCGAGTAATCTTTTACTGTTTGAGAATAGGCTGTTTCATCGAGCGTCAGCCTAGTGTGTGTGCACCAGTTACCGAGTCATAGGATACCTCGTTGTCCAGGCACGACTCAGGGCGGTAATGGTGTTTTGTTTTCCAGTGTTTAAGGCAGGGGTTGGATCTAGTGTTACCGTTGTTGCATTTTGCCATTATCTAGTCCAATGTTGAAGAGCCCTGTGTCTTTGAGAACCTGTATCGTAACAAATGGCGACCTAGCTCAGGATCTTGTGAACTAAGAGATAATTGCAGGATTGTTGTGGTCATTTGTTTTATTGAGGAATATAGTGGGCACGTTAATTTTTTTTTGGCAAAGTAGTA
>JBAKBP010014214.1:0-59906 GCA_037953745.1 Lithodes maja | reverse complement strand
CTGTAGGCTATACGTCTTAGTAATATATACTGTAGGCTATACGTCTTAGTAATATATACTGTAGCTATACGTCTTAGTAATATATACTGTAGGCTATACGTCTTAGTAATATATACTGTAGGCTATACGTCTTAGTAATATATACTGTAGGCTATACGTCTTAGTAATATATACTGTAGGCAATACGTCTTAGTAATATATACTGTAGGCTATACGTCTTAGTAATATATACTGTAGGCTATACGTCTTAGTAATATATACTGTAGGCTATACGTCTTAGTAATATATACTGTAGGCTATACGTCTTAGTAATATATACTGTAGGCTATACGTCTTAGTAATATATACTGTAGGCTATACGTCTTAGTAATATATACTGTAGGCTATACGTCTTAGTAATATATACTGTAGGCTATACGTCTTAGTAATATATACTGTAGGCTATACGTCTTAGTTGTATATACTGTAGGCTATACGTCTTAGTAATATATACTGTAGGCTATACTTCTTAGTAATATATACCGTAGGCTATACGTCTTAGTAATATATACCGTAGGCTATACGTCTTAGTAATATATATACAGTACGTAATATATAAAATCCTTAATGAATCTGAGGGGGGAATAAAATTAAGTTATTCATTTACAAACGCAGTCAGTCGCGGGTTTTGATGCAAGATATTTGTCTAGGCGAAGTTTAAAAAGAATCAACGGTGCTGAAGTCTATAACGTCTAAGGGAAGCTTATTCCACAAGTTGACAACTCGATTGAAGAAGAAATTCTTAGATTCGTGCGAGTTAAAAGATTGACCAATCAATTTGCAACCGTTTCCCGCGTATAATTAGATTGGTCGATAGTGAAGTACTTACTACAGTTCATATTGTCGATGCCTTTGATGATTTTGAATACTTGAATTAAGTCGCCTCTTAATCTGCGCTGGGTTAAAAGAAATAGATTTAATTCTCTAAGACGCTCCTCATATGGTTTGTTCTTTAGGCTAGGTATAATTTTGGTAACTCTACGTTGAATTCGTTCTAGCTTGTCTATATATGTTTGGTAATAAGGGCACCAGGATTGAACGCAGTATTCCAGAAGAGGGTGGACTAAGGAATTGTAAAGGGTTAGGATAACTTCTTTGGATTTATGCTTATGGAGGTGTGGTGGAGTGGTCTTGCCACTGGCCTGGTAATCCAAAGGTCCCGGGTTCAAATCCCGATGTATCAATGGGAAGATATTATTGGGATGGAATTTGTGCTGTACCTAGTATCAGTGCATTACCACAAAGCCCACCGAAACGTCAATAAAATACCCTCATTGTTCCCTGTTTAAATATCACTGTATGAATATTCCCATATTCAAAATATGCTATAGGGGTGCAATGCCTGGTGAGTTATCTGCTCAACAGGTGGCGTTGTGTGTGTGTAAGTGTGAGAGTCCGAGTGTAGGGGGTGAGACAGTGAAGCACGGGAACGAGGTGGCTTCAGAGATGGGGTCGTTTCAGGCCATGAGTGAGCACCGTGCCTCATGTGAAGACAGGATGGCAGGTGCTCGTTGTACTCTACGTGCTTCACATGTCTCACTCCCTAGACTGGAACAAGACCTCACGTGCTTCACTGTTCATTGTAAAACGGTGAATGTTAAGGCTCTCAGCCTATGCCCGAGAGGAAGTAAGTTGGAATATAGAAAAAAAAAAACAAAAACAAAAATGACCTGCCTATAAAGCCAATTATTTTGTTTGCCTTCTTAACAACTTCTGAACATTGTTGACTCGTTTTAGGTTACTCGATATTGTTACTCCCAGATCGGTTTCTCTGTCTACACTCTTAAGCTGAGTGCCATGATATTTATATACTGAAAAATGTATTAATTTAATCTGAAGGGGATCTGAGGGATATACACTTTATACAGTATATATATATATATACACAGTATATAACTATATATATATATATATAACTATATATATATATATATATATATATATATATATAATATATATATATTATATATATATATATATATATATATATATATATATATACGTTTTTGTATTTGTAAATAGTAATAGTATGGGAGAGGATTCGGGATGCGTTTTTTTTTTTTATTACCGTATTATTATGTCTTTTGTTTTTGTTTACGGGGCAAACTAAAAATACATCTCTCGCAAATGGCAAAGCTCATCAGAACCCTGAGTATAACTAATGAAATACCATAATATACGCCCAAACCTTAAGAGCAATAACTTTAGAGATCAAGAAATGTCGGGACCTCGGGAGTTCGTTCGGGAGTTAGAGTCGAGAAGTTTTTGGACTGGCGATTAATTATTACGTTTATCCCATTAAGAGGGGATGGGCGTATGTCTTTGCTCCTTTATATATCGTATATATTTTTTTCTTTAGTTTCTTCCCAAGACCTCCATCATGCTTAAAAAATACATCAAAAAAATAAAACCCAAGACCCTCCTTTAAGATATATTTGTACATTTTTCAATAGAAAAATGTCCCGGTCAAAGGCCGGTTCCTCTTAAATTACAGGCTCACTATCACTCGTGAGGAAAAAATCGACACCTAAATGACATGAAATGTCATAATAGTGACAAAGAAATGGGGCGAAAGGTCTTAGAATCGCCAAACTAATAGACCGAACGTCTTATAATCTGAAAACTAACGGGGCTATACATGAGGAAGAAGTGGGTCCAGAAAAACGACCCATCTTCCCCTAATCGTTTTTCCCTAATAGTTTGGGTATTTCAAGACGTCAAACCCCATTTAGTTGTCGATTTTTATCTGGGCGAGCGATAGCGATCCTATGAATTAGAGGAAATTGGTCTTCAGCCTGGACATTTGTCTACCGAAAAAATTATAAATTTAGTTTGAAAGGGGTCTAGTAGGCATTTATATATTTATTCTGGCTTGAAGGGGGTCTGGGAAGCATTTAATTATAATTTAGTGGGCAAACTAATAATATACTTCTCAATAATGGCAAAGAGAGAGAGAGAGAGAGAGAGAGAGAGAAGAGAGAGAGAGAGAGAGAGAGAGAGAGAGAGAGAGCGAGAGAGAGGAATAACATAATAAACAAAACACCATACCAGCAATAACTTTCGGGATCAAGAAATGTCGGGACCTCGCGACTTCTGAGTTGTGACGAGAAGTTTTTGGCACGGGAGACGGAATGTTTTGCTTGATCCCATTAAAGGGGTCTACATATTTATTTATTTATTATTTTAGAGTTTCCTCGCTAGACCTCCTACAAGCTTAGAAAAACACTCACTAGACCCCCTTTCAAGATAATTTTTTACATTTTTCGATAGTGCCGGTTCTTTCTAAATTAGAGGCTCGCTATCGCTCGCCAGGAAAAAATAGACACCTAAGGGGCATGCAAGGTCTCAATATTGACAACAAAATGAGGCGAAAGGTCTCAAAATCGCCAAACTAAAGGAACGAACGTCTTAAAACCTCAACACACAAATATTCTAAACATGAAGGAGAAAGGGGTCCATCAGAAGCGAGTACTACCCCCTTAAGTTCGTACCTGCTGTATAAAGTTGTGACCTACTGTACAGTGCAAAACATTACCGGTATGAGTTTATCATTACCAATATTATTATGCTTTTTCCACCAACCAACTTCACCTCTAAACTCAATTAATGAAATCAACAAATACATGCGGCACTCCAAGGACAACGAACCTAGGATACTCGCATCGAAATTCCGCGCACTTATGCATTACGCTATCATGACAGGGGAGGCAGACCCTTTCGCCCCAATTCACCCTGTATAAGAGATTTTGTTTCTGGCATTATACCATCTTATTACCAATGGAAATACTAAGACTCGCTGAAAAAAAATCAGCTCTCTGTGTGCGTGCGCGCGAGCGCAGAATTTCATTGAAATACATGAAAAATCATCTAGTCATTGAAAATTGTTTAAATTTCCCCCAATTTTTTCTGGCGTATCCTACAAGCATCCCCTACAAGAAAATGATCTAGTTTTCCCATATTGAATAATAGAAGGGGCTGAAAAAATATATATAATATATCTATATTTTTTGGTAGCCCAAATTTCTACATGAAAAATGTTGAATCTTGGAAATTATGGGAGATAATGCCATTATCTAATCATTTTACAGTTGCTATATAGTCCTATATGTAGTGTGTAGAAGGGGAACAAAGTAGAGCAATATACAAAAAAGTAGATGCTCTTGGAGTTGCCAATATATGATCTCTGGTAATCGCAAAACATTTAAATTCATACCTAAATGGTGTCTCTTCAACAAACTCCCGCGGCGAGTGAGAGACATGAGAGGTGTCTCGTTAGACAGCTTCAAGAGAGCTCTCGATGTCGAACTACAAAAAGTGCCAGACGAGCCCATCTTCACAAGGGTGCGCTCCACCTCTTCGAATAGTCTGCTGCACCAATTCTCAAACAACAACGAAGGGCGGTGCGCTCTTCGGTGCCACTAGCAAGAGTGGCGAACTCCACATAGGTCACATAGGTTAGGTCCCCTTTAAAGAAATTTACACAAGCCTACGATTTATTATGCAGTTTCGAATCCTGCATATTAATCTGAGCATGTAGCCTACACTCGGTCCAAGAAGTATCTGCACCCCTACGCTGATCATCTGGTGTATACAGCTTGATAGGGTTGGCACCTCTGCCTGAAACTATATTCATGTGTCAGAGACGATCGTCTCTTGACACATGGATATACTGTAGTTGCAGGCAGAGGTGCCAACCCCACCGAGCTGTACAAAGGAGTACAAAGGAGTACAAAGGAAATCAAGCAACAACAGATCTAGTGACCCTTCTAGGTTGCTTGTCCTCCAAAACACTGAGGATCAAGTGTCCAAACTGGTTTAGAGTGGGTAAGGGAACATTGGAAAGGGAATTACTGCCCTGGAACTAATGTCCGTGGCAGGATTAGGAAGTTAGTAGGGGACAGATGGGTTAGTAACTGAGGGGGGGATAAAATAAAGTTATTCATTCACAAACGCAGTCAGTCGCGGGTTTGATGCGAGATATTTGTCTAGGCGGAGTTTAAATGAATCAACGGTGATGCAGTCTATAACGTTTCGGGGAAGCCCATTCCACAAGTTGACAACTCGATTGAAAAAGAAATTCTTAGATTTGTGTGAGTTAAAAGATTTACCAATAATTTTGCAACAGTTTCCCCGCGTATAATTAAATTGGTCGATAGTGAAGTACTTACTACAGTTCATATTGTCGATGCCTTTGATGATTTTGAACACTTGAATTAAGTCACCTCTTAATCTGCGCTGGGTTAAAGGAAATAGATTTAATTCTCTAAGACGCTCTTCGTATGGTTTGTTCTTTAGGCTAGGTATCATTTTGGTAACTCTACGTTGAACTCGTTCTAGCTTGTTTATATCTTTTTGGTAATAAGGGCACCAGGATTGAACGCAGTATTCCAGAAGAGGGCGGACTAAGGAATTGTAAAGGGTTAGGATAACTTCTTTGGATTTATGCTCAAATGACCTGCCTATAAAGCCAATTATTTTGTTTGCCTTCTTAACAACTTCTGAACATTGTTGACTCGGTTTTAGGTTTTTTTTTTTTTTTTTTTTTTTTTTTTTTTTTTTTTTTCTATGTGATTGAGGGAGGCAAAAGGCATAACTGCCTATAGCGAGTGCCTCCCCCATAGTTGAAAGAGTGACAGGGCCAAAATCAAGGGACGTTCGAGCCAAAATGCCTGGACACACGGAGTTTGAAGCAATTTAAGTCATAGGAAGAGGGAAAGACTGATTCTGGGAGAGAGTTCCAGAGCTCAGATGTTGAGTAGAAGAAAGTTTGAGAGTAACGTTTCACTCTTGGGTTGGAGAGTTGCACAGAGTAGGGGTGGGATTGAGTTGCAAGACGGGTACCACGTGCCCTACGTAAAGGAGGTGGTATGCACTGGGATAGCTCTGAGGAACACTGATTATTATAGTAGCGATAGAATAGCGAGAGAGATGCAACATTGCGGCGGAGACAGAGAGATTGCAGAGAGTTGGTGAGTGGACGGGAGTTAATGATACGAAAGGCCTTCCTTTCAACTTTGTCTAGGAGAGCGGTGTGAGAGGAACCTCCCCACACATGTGAACAATACTCAATACAAGGGCGCACTATGCCCCTGTACAGAGCAAGAAGCTGTGCAGGGGAAAAGAACCCCCTAAGGCGGTTGAGCACACCCAGCTTCTGGGAGGCTGCCTTAGCAAGACTGGTAATATGGTCCTTCCAAATGAGAGCAGAAGAAAAAGAGACACCAAGAATATTGAGAGAAGGTGAAGGGTTGATTTTTGTATTGTTGAAGAATAAGGGATAGTCCGCTGGGAGATCCTGACGGGTAGATAGATGGAGAAATTGGGTTTTGGAAGCATTAAAGTTAACAAGGTTTTCTCTGCCCCAATTGGAAATAGTATTTAGATCAGAATTTAAGAGTTCTATGGCTTCATTACGTTTGTCGTTGAGGGATTGCTGGCTGGGGCGTTCTGAAAAACTAATGGAGTAGTGTAAGGTTGAGTCGTCTGCGTATGAATGGATGGGAATTAAGGTACAGTTAAGGAGATCATTTATAAAAATTAGAAAGAGAATAGGAGATAGGACAGAGCCCTGAGGAACACCGGAGTTTATAGGGTGAGGAAGTGAACAATGGCCGTCCACAACCGCAGCTATGGAACGGCCGGAAAGGAAATTAGAGACAAAGGCACAGATGGAGGGATAGAAACCGAAGGAGGGTAGTTTAGAAATTAAAGATTTATGCCAGACTCTATCGAAGGCTTTCGATATGTCTAGTGCAATAGAAAAAGTCTCACCGAAGTCCCGAAAGGAGGATGACCAAGAGTTAGTAAGATATGAAAGAAGATCACCAGTAGAGCGACCCTTAAGGAAGCCATACTGGCGATCTGAGAGCAGATTATGAGAAGAGAAATGCTTAAGAAATTTGGAAGCAAGAATAGTTTCAAAAACTTTAGAAAGACAAGAGATAAGAGCAATTGGACGATAGTTGGAGGGTTGAGAGCGGTCACCCTTCTTTGGGACAGGTTGAATGTGAGCAAACTTCCAGCATGAAGGGAAGACGTTAGAGGATAGACAGAGACGAAAGAGTTTGCCTAGGCAGGGAGTCAGCACGGAAGCACAGTTTTTGAGAACAACAGGAGGAACACCGTCCGGACCGTACGCCTTATTAGTGTTAAGCCCAGAGAGGGTAGAAAGTACATCTTTAGAAGAGATTAGGATATTAGGCATAAGTAAGAGAGAGGAGGGCGGAGAGGGAGGAATAGCACCGGAATCATCCAAGGTGGAGTTTCTAGCAAAAGTTTGAGCGAAGAGTTTAGCTTTGTCAGAGGAAGAAGTGATGGTTGTGCCATCAGAGTGGGAAAGGGGAGGGAAAGACGAGGAAGAGAAATTGTTGGAGAGGTTTTTGGCTAGATGCCAGAAAGCTTGGGAAGAGCTAGAGTTGGATAGTTCAGTGCATTTATTATTAATGAAAGAGTGTTTGGCAAGTCGAAGAACAGATTTGGCTTGATTCCGGGCAGAAACATATGAAGAATGAGAGTCTTGAGTTTTAAGGCGTCGGTACCGTTTGAATGCTTCCTCCTTATTGCGGACAGCAGTAGAACAGGCGTGAGTAAACCAAGATTTTTTAGCATTAGTCTGAGAGAAAGAGAATGGAATGTATGCTTCCATGCCCGATAGGATTACCTCGGTAATGCGTTCAGCACTCTCCGAGGGTCCCCGGCCATGGAAGCAGAAATCATTCCATGGGAAATCAAAGAAGTACTGCCGAAGAGCCTCCCAGTCGGCAGCGCCAAAGTGCCACAAGCGCCGCCGGCTAGGAGGATCGGGTGGCTGTACTGGAGAGATAGGACAGGTGACAGAGATAAGTTTATGGTCGGAGGAGCCCAAAGGAGAGAAAAGATCGACAGTATAAGAAGAAGGGTTAGAAGTTAGAAACAGGTCAAGAATGTTGGGCCGATCTCCGATGCGATCCGGGATACGGGTAGGTTACTCGATATTGTTACTCCCAGATCGGTTTCTCTGTTTACATTCTTAAGCTGAGTGCCATTCATCGAATAATTTGCTTTCTCATTTAGGTATCCGATATGTAGTACTTTACATTTATCCGCATTGAAACTCATTTGCCAAATATGGGCCCAACATGACAATTTATCTAGATTGTGTTGCACATCGTCAACTTGTTCTTTTGAGAGTACGCTATTTGCAATTTTTGTATCGTCAGCAAATTTTGAGATTGTGCAGGTGAGACCCTCATCTATGTCGTTGATGTAAATTAGAAAGATAATTGGTCCTAGTACCGATCCCTGGGGTACCCCGCTACTTACATTGGTCCATTTAGATGCCTTACCGTTTATGACTACTCTTTGCTTTCTGTCGCTGAGCCAATTTTCTATCCATTTCAACACACCGTCTTGTATTCCATGCACTTTTAGTTTTAGCAGTAAACGTTTGTGGGGAACTTTGTCAAAGGCCTTTTGAAAATCAAGGTATATAATATCTACAGCTTTACTCTCATCGTAGAGGTTGAGGATATCGTGGAAGAAGTCTAAGAGGTTTGTTAAACAGGAACGTTTTTTACTGTACACACCAGATGATCAGCATAGGGGTACAGATACTTCTTGGAGCGAGTGTACATATATAACTTTTCTAGGGTATAATCCAAACTGTTAATACCCTTTTCATATCATCTTTAAACCCATTTTGTTTTCTATGTTAATGGACACTTTTAATACCCTTTTCATATCATCTTTAAACCCATTTTTTTCTTCTATGTGCATGAAGGAGACAAAAGGCAAAGCTGCCTGAACCAAGTGACCCCCCCCCCCCCCCCCAAGATTGAAAGAGTGATGCCAACCCAAAATCAAAGTACAATATAGGTATTTAGCTGTGTTGGAAAGAAGTGTGGTGTGCATGTTAAGTGAAGTGAAATATTAGGAGGAGGAGGAGGTGTATATGTTTACAGTGTACATATTAGGTTACCATTGATAATGCTTAAGGGGAGATGTCCACTTGAGGGATTTTTTTCTTGACTCCTTTCTCCCTCATGTTTAGCCCCATTGTTTTTCTAATTTTAAAACGTTTGCCCCATTATTTTGACTATTTTAAGAACTTTCAACCCATTTCTGTCAATTGTAAAACCTTTCGTGCCATTTAGGTGTCGATTTTATCCTGGCGAGCGATAGCGAGCCTGTAATTTAAGAGGAACCGGCTTTCAGCCGGGACATTTTTCTACCGAAAAATGTACAAATTTATCTTGAAAGGGGCTCAAGGGGGTGTAATCTTAAGCTTGAAGGATATCTAGGGACCAAACTAAAAACCTCCCCTTAACCTAGCCTGGCCTAATTAACATATACTAGCTAACACTACTCATATCTAGTCTCATATTTTAATGTCATAAACAAAAATATAATAATATATATATATATATATATATATATATATATATATATATTCGAATCTTTGTATACGTGCGTGTGTACAGAGTCAATTAGTTGAACAGTGACTTTGCATTATGTACAGTCAAAATCAATAATACCAGTAACCTTTATGGTGATGTGTGTGTAATCTAGAGAGAGAGAGAGAGGGACTTTACTAAATCGACACTTTTATGACGTGAATCATTAAGTATTAGTCAAGGGCTATTAGAAGCACATGAGGACTGGATATTATAAGTCATAGTAATTTAAGGGGAGGTTTTTAGTTTGGTCTCTAGATATCCATCAAGCTTAAGATTACACCCCCTTGAGCCCCTTTCAAGATAAATTTGTACATTTTTCGGTAGAAAAATGTCCCGGCTGAAAGCCGGTTCCTCTTAAATTACAGGCTCGCTATCGCTCGCCAGGATAAAATCGACACCTAAATGGCACGACAGGTTTTAAAATTGACAGAAATGGGTCGAAATTCTTAAAATCGTCAAAATAATGGGGCAAACGTCTTAACATTGGAAAACCAATGGGGCTAAACATTTGGGAGAAAGGAGTCCAGAAAAAAATCCCTCAAGTGGAAATCTCCCCTTAACATTACACAGTTTATGGGCAAGATATTCGGCCAACTCATGTTTTTTAGTTATACACTGATCTATTTGGGTGGGATTCGAACAGGAGATTGCTGAGGAGGTGGACAAGAAAGAAGGAATGAAAAGGAATGACTCGGGATGAAGGATGGTGTGAAAGAAACGACAGTGAATGAAGGATGAAGATAATGAAATGACGGTGAATGAATGATGGAGAGAATGAAATGACGGTGAATGAAGGAAGGAATGAAAAAGGAATAACATGGAATGAAAGATATAGAGAAAGAAATGCCGGAATGAAAGATGGAGAGAAAGAAACGACAATGAATGAAGGAAGGAATTAAAAAGAATGGCACGAAATGAAGGATGAGGGGAAAGAAATGCCGGGAATGATGGATGGAGAGAAAGAAATGACGGTGAATGAAGGATGAAGAAAAGGAAATTACAGTAAATGAAGGAAGGAATGAAAAGGAATAACACGGAATGGAGGATGAAGAGAGAAAGAAAGGGCGGGAATGAAGGATGGAGAGAAAGAAATAACAGTGAATGAATGAATGAAGGAAAAGGAATGACAAGGAATGAAGGATGGAGGGAAAGAAATGACGGGAATGACAAACAGTTGAAGGCTAGAAGGGGAATACTGAGAGTGTGACTGTGTGTGTGTGTGTGGTGTGTGTATGTGTGTGTGTGTGAAATGGGGGTGAGGGTGGTGGAGGGTGTGTGTGTGTGTGTGTGTGTGTGTGTGTGTGTGTGTGTGTGTGCAAGATGTATGCTTGTGCTTATGTGAGTCAGAGAGAGGGGGGGGGGGGGAGGGGGGAGGTTATTAGTCACAAAGGTTATAACGTACACAACACACGTACACAACACACGTACACAACACACGTACACAACACACGTACCGTACACAGTCACGCCACACTACAAACACTATATGTAATGCACGGTAGAATATTGTTGGCGTCTCACAATACGACAAATCCCCCCTCCCTCCCTTAAGGCGGTGCTACACGAGCGCATGTTTCTGGCAATTTTTCATGAACAAGTTTTTATTTCGTACTATTTTGAGGGTCATTCTCATTGGAATCGGAAACTAGATCGAAGGTAGATTATGGTAGGTACTTTAATGTTTTACAAAATGTAAATTTTGAAGCTGCCAGACTACAATTACCGATAGAAATTGACGGAAAATCGCTCGTGTGACACCGTTTTTATTTCCCCCTTCTCTAACCAACTCTCTCTCTCTCTTTCTCTCGCTCAAACAGATACAGAGCTAACAGAAAGAATCCAAACGATGGCTACAAAGAATATTACATCAATTAACAATGTGGATTATGGTAACATGTTTACTCTCAATATGATTACAACACGCAACCATGGCTGGAAATTACAATTGAAGAGGCTCCGCACTATTATCTGTGCAAACATTTTCACATCATCTGTTCTACCTGGAATAAACTACCCTTAGATATATATTCATCTATACAGAAGTTAATATAATCGTAGATAACATACTGTAGGCCTATATAATAGTATATATATATAATTTAATATATTAATTTCACTCCCAACACCAAACACCTCCCAATGAAATTAATGAAAGCATGTGATCCCGGTACTCTGCAATAAATGTTGTACACAAAACATGTTTTCTCTTTCCACTTGCTGTACCTCCCTGGAAGGGACCGTAAGGCCTTTGACATACTATCTATTCCTTGTAACACACACTCCCTCTCCCTCTCTCTCTGTCCACTACCCCAGAAGCCCCACAACCTTCCCTGTACGCCACCAAACTGTTGCTGTTCTATATTCAGTTTCCTTCCTAACACACACACACCACACACACTCTCTCTCTCTCTCTCTCTCTCTCTCTCACACACACACACACACACACAACACACACACACACACACACACACACACACACACACACACACACACACACACACCACACACACACACACACACACACACACACACACACACACACACCTGAAGCCCCACAACCTTCCCTGTACGCCACCAAACTGTTGCTGTTCTATATTCAGTTTCCTTCCTAACACACACACACACCACACAATACTCTCTCTCTCTCTCACACACACACACACACACACCTGAAGCCCCACAACCTTCCCTGTACGACATCAAACTGTTGCTGTCCTATATTCATTTTCCTTCCTAACACACACATACACCACACACCACACACCACACACCTCTCTCTCTCTCTCTCTCACACACACACACACACACACACACACACCTGAAGCCCCACAACCTTCCCTGTACGACATCAAACTGTTGCTGTCCGATATTCATTTTCCTTCCTAACACACACATACACCACACACTCTCTCTCTCTCTCTCTCTCTCTCACACACACACACACACACACACACACCTGAAGCCCCACAACCTTCCCTGTACGACATCAAAACTGTTGCTGTCCTATATTCATTTTCCTTCCTAACACACACATACACCACACACCACACACCACACACTCTCTCTCTCTCTCTCTCACACACACACACACACACACACACACCTGAAGCCCCACAACCTTCCCTGTACGACATCAAACTGTTGCTGTCCTATATTCATTTTCCTTCCCAACACTCTAGGGTTTCCGTGCGCCGACCTCATTCGATTTGTATAACTTATTTTATGAATTATATTTTAGTCTTTGCCACCGCCAGATGATACTATTAAATAATCAAAACTTTCATAAATATCCCTCTTGTCTTTCATTAATACTTTAATAATGTCCTCAATCCATGCTAAGGCTAAGTGCTGGAGCGACCTTGGTGACCCTGGTCTCTGGGTATTCTCCTGGATACCTAGATGTGTGTGAATTTTGTGTTTTGTCTGTGTTTGTTCGTTATTTTGTCTTGTGTTTTGTGTTTTAAAAATA
This sequence comes from Lithodes maja, assembly GCA_037953745.1. NCBI lineage: Eukaryota > Metazoa > Arthropoda > Malacostraca > Decapoda > Lithodidae > Lithodes > Lithodes maja. The sequence goes on along the minus strand of JBAKBP010014214.1, from coordinate 46,964 downwards.
GGAAAAGTGGGGATTGGGCCTGATCATATAGATAGATAGATAGATAGATAGATAGATAGATAGATTCTAAGGCTTCCAGGTATCATCTATTTCTTTTAACTATTCTATGTTTTCATTTTGTATTACTCAAACTACCACATGATTTCGTTCAGATGAGGTCAGACTATTGGAAATAAAAGGATATGGAAGTATTACTATATATACATTTAACAGGCTTTGTCAACACCAAGTATTACAGATTATATTTGTGTTTCGATTACTGTTTTGGAATTTACCCATATATAACTTTATTAACATTGACATTCCTATTAATGGTCTGCCATTCGTTCATACCACCTTAGTTTATTTTATTTTGTATATTTTGTTTATAGTTGACCATTTACTGTATCTCAATACCGGTACTTCTGCCATCCGATGGATTTATTCATTTGAGAACAAACCTTTAGAAACAAGAGTGTATAAAAGCAACCCTATATCATGTGTATGACTCCTACCCATTCCCCTACCAACTCAGCATGTTAACCCCATCAATTGTTACCAAACAAGATTTGTATTCAGGTGAGGGCCGACTTTTACAGTAGATTTGTATTCAGGTGAGGGCCGACTTTTACAGTAGATTTGTATTCAGGTGAGGGCCGACTTTTACAGTAGATTTGTATTCAGGTGAGGGCCGACTTTTACAGTAGATTTGTATTCAGGTGAGGGCCGACTTTTACAGTAGATTTGTATTCAGGTGAGGGCCGACTTTTACAGTAGATTTGTATTCAGGTGAGGGCCGACTTTTACAGTAGATTTGTATTCAGGTGAGGGCCGACTTTTACAGTAGAAATCGTAAGGGTTTAAAATTATCCCAACAAAAGCCGGTGTCACGCGAGCTCTTTTTCCGTCAATTTGTACGGGCAATTGTAGTCTGGCAGCTTCAAAATTCAAGTGTTATCAGAAATCAGCCCCCTAGCATAATCTAAATTCAGTCTAGTTTCTGGTTCCAATGTGAAAAAGCCTCAAAACATTACGAGAAAAAAATTGGTCATCGAAAATTGCCGGAAAAAGCGCTCGTGTGACAGCGGCTTAACTCATTTACTCCAACTCCTTTCCTTCCTTCATTGATAAGGCTTCCCTTCACCTTGACGCCTTCACTGTTAACCCTTTCAGTACCGGTGCCGCCTTTTTAACTTTATTCTGGTTACTATAAGACGATTATATTGCCTCCAGCAATCAACAGGCTTTGAACTATGTCACGTATCCCATTTTACAACCACAGATCCCTCTTAAACTGCACAATAGTGTCTAAATATAGCGATAATACAATGAAAAGGACGTCGCCGGTACAGAAGGGATTTAAAATATCGCAAATAATAATGAACCTATTTAAGGGGAGATTTCCACTTGAGGGACTTTTTTTTTTACCCCTTTCTCCCTCATGTCTAGCCCCATTGCTTTTGATATTATAAGACGTTCGCCCCATTAGTTTGGCGATTTTAAGAACCCTCGCCCCATTTCTGTCAATGTTAAGACCATTTGTGCCATTTAGGTGTCGATTTTTTCCTGGCGAGCGATAGCGAGCCTGTAATTTAAGGGGAATCGGCCTTCGGCCGGGACATTTTTCTACCGAAAAATGTACAAATTTATCTTGAAAGGGGGTCAAGGGGGAGTAATTTTAAGCTTGATGGAAGTCTAGGGAATCAACTAAAAACCTCCCCTTAAAAACTGCAATATTGAATACAAACAGAAATATTCTAGCTCTGGCCAGTGTTGAAACCACATTACCTTATATTGATCATTAACATACGTTGAATAAAATGTATTACTGAGGGAGTCTGTAATGCATAACACTATATATATACGATATAAAGACCATTACATGTAATACCCTATCAGGTTTTCAAGATCTAACACGCATATTATAATGACTGGGAAAAGTGCATTTATTTTCATTTATTTATTTGTAGGCTACTTATGAGTTTAGTTTCTTTTTAACCATTGTTTATTTAATAACATAAATCATTATTGTACAAGCAGTCATGGCCATTTTCAGCCAATTCGTAAAACCATCTTCAGGTGCCTCCTGTAATGTTACCTTAGTTGTATTAACTATTTGGAGTTATCATTTTTTTTTTTACCGCATCAGTCATTATAAAGTCAGTCACAAAAAGTCAGTCACATAACCCTCAACTTTTGCGTATGATCAACACCACTTTGACAGTGTACATCGTGCCTAACTACAACATACCTGTCATTAAAATCGTGGTTTCAACTAATACATAAAACAAATATCTAAAAATTCAGAGCATATAATTATGGACAATGAAAACAGACATAACTTTGACCTCTTTAATTGATTTAATTCTGGTTATTATTAGACGATTATAACAAGCTTAGAAAGGTTACATGGCACTTAAAGGGTAATTGATATAGAAACCTTCTTTTAATGGATAGAGGTTCTTCCTAAGCTGTATAAAATGTTCTGCTAATAGCCAAATATACGGGAAAATCGTCATCACATTTGAGCTTCTGAGAGGTTCCTTGCTCGACATATTTTGTCTCTAATATAATTCAGTAATTGAGACATCCTTCTCAGCTAATCTAACGCGGTATCACATGAGCGCATATCATCCAATTTTTATTTGTACTTTATTCTAGCAATATTTGGAGACTATTTTTCACTAACAATATACAACTACACTGATACAATTATAACAGCAATGATACAATTAATAAGTGTGTCAATCGTTTACGTGTAGTCATTTGAACAGGTAAAGCAACCAATACTCAAGTGGCTTTTTGAGCGTACCATTATTACTAAATTTAAAAGCACACAAATTACAGTGTAGACTAAAGCCGGAGTCACACGAGCCGTTTTTCGAGCAATTATGGTCAGGAAACTTAAAAAATCACACTTTATCAGAATTCATCCGCCTAACATACAGTAATCTACTTTCAGTCTAGTTACCAATACCAGTACGAAAAAGTCTCGAAATAATACGAGAAAAAACTTGCTCATAGAAAATTGACGGAAAAAGCGCTCGTGTGACATCAGCTTAATGGTAGATTATTATAGGTAACAGAATTATACTAAAACCGAATTTAAGACGCTAATAAATCAGAGTTGAACAAAAACAAATCTGAGGGGAAAAGTTCTGGGGTGTGATACCCTCCTTATTGGGTAAATGGCGACCATTCCTTTGCTTGAGGGGGGTCACCTGCTTTCTTCTCTTTCTCTCCTTTTCTTTCTTTACCATATCCATTCGGCCCCATTCAGCCAACTGTTTTAAGACGTTTATCCCCATCCAGGTGACGATTTCTTCCAGGCGAGCGATAGCGAGCCAGCAATGTATGGAGAAATCCGGCTTCACCGGAGCCATTTTTCTATCGAAAAATGTACAAATTTAGCTTGCTGTCAAAACAAAAATATATATATGCTGGCTCGCTCCCGCTCGTCAGGAAAATATTGACACCTGGATGGGGGTAAACGTTTTAAAACAGTAGGCTGAAGGGGGCCAAATAGATACAAGCCAAAGAGAGAGGGAGAGAAAGAGAAAACAAAAATCGAGGTGGGCTTATTTAATGGCTAAAAACTCTTCGAAACGGCAATCAGGGTACCTATAAATTCCTGGCATTAGGCGGAAAAAGAAAACGTAAGTGAGTTTGCCAATCTTTACAGCTTTAATTTTTGTCTTCCCCTTCCACTGGCGTCATCTTAATTTCATTCGGGCTTCAATTAGACGACTTTATTCAATTTAAGAAGACCCTCCTTACGAATGAATGAGTTAAACACGATCTTCATGAACCCTTATGACTCGCACAGGTTCCTTGAGACTGATTACAATTTAGAAAGGAAAAACAAAAAAATATATACATAAATAACAATTATACCAGTATATATAATATATATATATATATATATATATATATATATATATATATATATATATATATAATGAGAGTCAATATAATAAATGAAGATAGGTGTCCTAATCAGCATCAGGACAAGAGTGGTTCTCAGTTCAATCGATGCCCCTGATGGTGAGCTAAATGGGATCCCAACACGATATTCCCCACTTTGTCTGAAGGCAGTTTGGGTACGGTGCAAACGATGCCTTTTACGTGTCCAATGGGTCAATTCCTCCTAATTAACCCCTTCAGTACGGTGACGACATTTTAGGTTAGTTCTGGCCAACCCTAGACAATTGCATTCGTTTATGATGGATCTCTAGGAATCGGAAGGAGCTAAAGTATCTCCATTAGCTCTATTGATTCCGTCAGATCATTCATAAACCGTACACAATTTTGTTTACTGATACTCAATATATACTTTTAGTTGGCATTAATCCCTTTACCTACCACATATCCTTCCTAAGCTTTATTAAATCGTCAAAATGTATAGTAAAATGTAGCTGAAATCCTATAAGAAAGGACGTCATCGGTAGTACGGTACAGTATGGGGAACAATTATCTAATCCTCCTATTCATTATGAACAAGTTTCTTTTGCCTTTGTGAATCACTCGGCGATAATTAGTCAGTTTAGGACGGATCTGTAGGAATCAAAAGGGCAAATTAAGTAAGTTTATACTGTACATCCTTTCACTCCCATAGTTTCTTCCTAAGCTTAATAAAATAGCCAGCACACAATTATATTTTGCGTCATTGTACTGAAAGTGTTAAAACATGTAGTTATGCTCTCCCCCAATGTACAGTCGAGGTTGATAAGTGTTGTCAGATATTTCAGAAAGTTTCGGACACTGACTAATACTCTGAGGGATAAGCACTTTTCCCAGTAACTATAAAGATACCAATAACACTTGTTGAGCGAAAACCACTGGAATCTATGACAACACTTAATACCCCCGATTGTACCAGGGTTCCAAAGGACTAAGGCACGGAGATTAGCACCGTGGCATATAACTGCCTAAGATGTGCATACGAATATTATATAAGTACGGTAATCATAAAATATAATAATAAATATCAAATCACCCAATGTTGTTTTTTATTGCAAAATTATATATACAGTATACTGTATATATATACTGTATCTATCTATCTATCTATCTATATGCTCAGGCCCAATCCCCACTTTTCCTATTTTTTATTTTATTTTCCTCTATTTTATTATTATGTTTTTGTTTTTTTTCCTTGGGGGTGGCCGACACAAGACAGAGCATGAACAGGAAAACACAAAACACAAGACAAAACAGCGAACAAACACAGACAAAACACAAAATTCACACACATCTATATATATATATATATATATATATATATATATATATATATATATATATTCTCTTTTAAACAGACAAGATTAAAAGCAATAGCAGTTTCAGCATTCAGGATTTTATTGTTATAGCTTTCAATAGTTCTAACAATTTTCCTCTGGGGTTCAGAGATGAGGTACAACAGGTTAGCAAAATTCATGGTGGATCCAACGTTTCACAAGTAAACATCTTGCATCTTCAGGGAATGGAGAGGTAATGATTAGAAAAGGAAAAATCAGAAAATCAGAATAATAGTGTAGAAAAATTAGAGTTGTCAGTGGACAGTGAAGAATAAGGTCGACAAAAAGAAACTAGTAGGAGTGTAACAGATAGTGGGCTATCCACTTTGCTAATTTTTTAGTATATTATATTTATTCAGATTGTTTCGCAACCTCCCTCGAGCAATAACACGCCACCAGCTTTAATTACCTTTAACTTATGATTCAGGCAAGGACTACACATTCACTTGCTATTCCAGGTTCCTTCCGGTTATGCTGATTCACCTGTCTGGGGTCCACCGTAGTGGGCCCCAGGCAAGAGTATCAGCAATCCCGATCAGTGGCACTGTATTCCACATAATTATGAACAATGGTTATGCAGGTTGTTTTGTCACTCCACCTGTCATGTCGCCCCCATCACTCATCAACCCAAGGTGGTTCCTCCCAGCAAGCTTATTGCCATCACAGCAACACACCTGATTGGAAGAATAGTTGACAAAAGTCTGGGCCCCTAGCAGTGCACCAGCTGGGGAGCAACGCCACAGGCTTTGTCGAATTGTGGTACTGTTTGATTGTCGTAAAGAGGCACTGAGGGATTCACCCCAAGGTCGGTGCTACCTTGGGGGTTTCGATACTGGCTCTCTGTTGGTAATGTCATGGGAATACAGGCGGAGGTACTGGGTGCTCGACCATACTCCTTACCTGCAGAGCCCCTGGGTGAGTCACAAGTCGGTGTTGCTATATCCATGCAATCAGTCCATCTTGTAAGTAAGTCAGGTGCATCGCCATCTGTGCTTCCTCCCGACCACACTGCAGGTTCCATCTCTGGTTATGCCCAGTGCCTCTAAGTCACACAACAGGCATAGCCCAGAGATAGTCCAATCCAGTAATGGTCGGAAATTCAGCTGGGTCCGATGTTGTGGGCCCCAGATGGGATCTCTATCAATCAAGTAAAAAGGGGTTCTGGTATGGCCACTTCTAGATTTGATCTCGTTGAGGGAAACCAGGAGTGTTGTCTCCTTATCGGATCGTTAAGGAATTCAAGATTTACATCAAGTAATGTTCTGACCTTATTCCACAGCCTTGATGCTCTCTCATGTAGCTTGATGTTTATGGCCTTTACTGAGGACTCTCTGTGTATTTCTTCTGTATTCATTGCAAAGGGGTATTTGGAATCATTGTTTGCCCATCTAAGTGCTTTATTTTGGATCCTTTGTATTTTTTGCATTTGTGTCCTACTTAGAATGTTAAGGGGTATAGTGGGGAATTCTATTGTTGGTAAGACAAATGTTTTAACTAAGTGAACTTTGATATTGATTGGTAGGTTATTGAAGACATTTAGTTCTTGTAGAGCCAAGTTGCCTTTGATAGTAAGTGAGTTCACATGATGACAGTAGCCACTACCGGTGATATTTAATCCCAATATTTTTCCTCTTGTTTTATATTCCATTAAATCCCCATTTACAATGATGTCTTGATTCTTTTTGGTTGCCAGTGGGATTATTGTGAATTTTGTTTGGTTTGTCTTAATTTTCCATTTTCTTTCGAAATGGTTGATTTTTTCAATTTCTTGTCCCACAAGTGTGGCCATTAATATCCTTGATTTTCCCCCGTAAGTTATTATTTGAGTGATATCATCTGCGTAACTAATATTGTGGCAGTAGGCGGCTGGTTGTGGCATGTCACTAGTATTTATCAAATAAAGTTTTGGAGATAGTATGCCCCCTTGAGGTACACCGCTTTTAACTTCAATTATGGGTCCTGTATAGTTCTTGATTCTGATTTTGACAGTTCTATCAGTTAAATAATCGCAAAGTACTCTCTCCAATACGTCGGGAAGTCCCAAGTGTAGAATCTTATATGTTAACCCATTGTGCCAAACCTTATCGAATGCCTTGGATACATCTCTAAGGACTAGGCAGCATTGTTTTTTGTGGGACTTTGCTTGACGATTATTTCGCATGTTACGGCCAGTGCAGTGTTAGTTCCCCTTCCGTCCCTAAAGCCGTGAAAATTGTTGGGTAAGATATTGTTGACTTCTAGGTGATGATTCAGTCTTTTGTTAATGGCTCTCTCTAGCAGCTTTCCGGGAACTTCGAGTAGGGTGATAGGTCTGTAGTTTTCAGGATTCAGAGGGGACTTATTACCTTTGGGGATAAGTGTTAGTATTCCAGATTTGAACCTATCTGGGAAATATCCCATGGATAATGTGAGGTTAAAAATGTCAATAAGGTATATTAATGCTGATTCTGGGAGGTTGGTGAGGGTATCCTTGTTAATTCCACTCTCGCCAGGGGCGGTACCTTTCATGTTTTTGATGAATTCTTTTATCTCGTTTAAGGTGACTCTTCTTGTGACTGGGTTGTCTCCCTAGAGTCTTCTCATGTCGGGGTGAAGAAATGGAAGCGTCCTGTGCATGTTTGGTTCTAAGAATCGTCTGACTAGTTCTTCATTCTCCTCATCGAATTCCTCATTCTCCTCCTCACTGATCCTAAAGTTCCTCTCCCATATTCTCCTGAACACTGCTTCCTTGGATTTGTTATCATAAATTTTTGTATTATTGTTGTTATCAACGATGTAGGAGGGTAGCTCATTAGCTGTCCCTTTCATCTGTTTGATGTTATTCCAGAATTTTTTTGGGTCGTGATGGTTATCTATTAAGAATTGTGCTCTTTTACGAAGAAGGGTGTTGTTGTTAATTCTACATTGCTCTAATATCTGTTGTTGAATTCTTCTGTAGATCCTATATGATGCTAGGTTCCATCCATGTCTTTCGCTGTAGTTATACAATGCTTTAAATCTAATTTGCAATATATGTATCTCTCTTGTGATTAGGGTTTTCTTAACTATTCTGTTTTTGGACTTAGGAATTGAATCGTTGAGTCCTTTCTCTACTACTTTATACCAATTGTCAAGCTTTGCATCTACCATTTCGGCACCCTCAAATTCATCATAATTTTCATCTTGTGATAGGTTGTTGTGGACGGTTTCTGTAAATTTCTCCCAGTTCGCCTGTCTGTAAATGAATCTAGAAGGAGTAGGTTCACTTATGGCATGTGCAGTTATAGTGATTATTATTGGTAGATGGTCCGAGGATGTGATGGGGCCTGGTTCAATTTTAATGTTATGAAAGGTCTTATTGTTGCTAATAATTATGTCGGGTGTTGTGCTAGATCTGTAAGTTAGATATGTTGGGAAGTTAGGACCGAAATGAACTAAATTATTTAATTGGTTGAATCTCTGAAGGCCTCTGCCTACCTGATTATCAGTGTTATGCCCTAAGAATCTATGTTTGGCATTTAAATCGCCCATTATGTATAGAGGTTCGTAATTATTCAAAAGTTTATGAAAGTCGGGAAATGGCAAATATGGTCTTCTAGGAGGTAGGTATGTAGTTGCAATATTGATTGGTCCTAGAGTTGTTGGTATTTTGATGTGGATGATATCTGTCAAGTAATCATCAATCTGTCTGTGTTGGATATTGTTTCTGACGAGAATCGCACTGCCATCATTAGCCTCTTCGGACGTATTGATCTTGTATGTATTGAATCCGTGCATCTTGATTGAGTTTCCTTCCCTGATTCCGTGACTGTTTAAAATAATTACGTCTGGGTTTAAATTTTTATAAATAGTAGTTAATTCTTCGTTTCGTGTGGCCCAGTGAAGTACGTTATGTTGTATGATCTTCAAAGTTTGAGAGACCATTGTATTATGGGTCCTGTCTCCTTCTCAATTCTCTGGGCGGAGGAGTTCTCTCATTTATGAGGCCATTTCTTATTTTTCCAAAATCATAATCATTAACCTTCCTCCAGCATTTCTTTAGTGTAATACGTCCATCATTGAGTTTAGCATAGATGTCATCAGGTGTGAGAGTACGATCAGTATAGGTCCACTTATATACTCCACTGCCGACTCCCTCCAATAGCTCTTGCAAGGTAATTTTCCCGAGCGGCCAGCCTTTTGAGGTCTTTGTGAGGAAAATTATTCCCAGCTTCTCTGCCGTGTAATTTTCTTGCCTCGCGTCACCTCCCACCAGAACCTCTCCTTCCTCCTCAATGGTGAGTGAATATTCATCCATCAGTCCATCTATGTCTGCCTCTAGAGACGTGATAGTTGAGATAGGTGATTGTTGTTGTTGTGGTTGAGCATGTTGTTGTTCAGATTGGGCCTGTGGTTGCTGCTGCGGTTGTTGCTGAGGCTGCTGCTGTTCTGTCTGAATTTGTATTGGTTGTTGTTCGGGTTGAGGCTGCAGGTATGCGGACGTCACTCGTGGCATAGATCTGAAGGCTCCCAATTCGAAAATTGTGTCAGAGGGTGGATTGGCTGGGGCTTTCATTGTTGGTAGATTATTAGCACTTAGTATGTTGTTTAGCTCTTTCTCGTAACTGCCTGGAGCTCCAATGTTCATAAGGTGAGCATGAATCATGCACTGTAGAATCAAGGTGGGTGTGTCTTTTCCCACAGCGAGACTCAGTTGCGGAGTCATCTGGGGGTTGATGTTAGAGTTCCCTTGGGTGGCCCTACTATATGTCATACCCGTCGCATTGCTAACGGGCCTGACTATATTTGCCGATGTTATTGCAGGAGTAGATTTGCGTTTCTCCCTGGTAACTGTCTTCCTCATCTTGCATTTCATCTCCATAGTCCCATGGTTCTCTTTACAGTTGATGCATTTTTTATTGCTATTTTTACAGTCCCGCCAGATGTGTCCTTCTTCAGAGCACATGGAGCATATCTTGAATGTCTTTGGTTGGGGGCATTGGTTTGTGTTATGATGTTCAATTTTGTAGCATCTCAAACACGTTTTTATCGGGATGAAAGTTTCCTGCTGAATCTGGGCCGGGTTGACCTTTAGGTTGTACATAAGCAACCCTGAGTTAGTGGCTTTAGTTGCGGTCTTGGCATTGTGGAAGGTAATTTTAATGATGTTGGAATGCAGGAATTTATAAACCTCTGAAATTTCATTCACAGTCCAGGCATTAGACTTCTCCATCTCCACTTTGATATTATCTGCATCATTGCAGTAGATAATGTCATCAACCCTGAACAGCAGTATGCTTCGCCTACATTTCAATTCTGGTGGTAAGATGGGCGTGAATCCATGTTCTGTAAGTTGTTGACAAGAACCAGGTAAAAATATTTTGTCAGCCTCGAGATCCGCAGCGGTGAGAACAACATATCCATCGTTAGTATCAATGATTTTGTTGGCATAGACATCGTTACTGCTGAGTATCTCCAGCAGTTTCACCTTCGTTTTCTTATCTCGGGGAGTGCCATGTTTTATTTTCACTCTACCCATGTTTGTTGATTTTCATGCCAATAATGGATGACAAGTATAGAGATAGGAGTTGGAAAATTTTAGAGTTACGTTAATTTCCCTAATCAACATGGGAGACAGACGACCAAGTATGTCTAGGTAGCAAGGGTAAAATTAGGACCTCCAGATAGTGTTGAAGAACAAGAGTATAAATTATTAAAAAAGAACACAATATCCCAAGAGTTAAAACTTCTTAACAATTAAGAAGCCTTAAGGCAAGGATAATGGAATGAGAATTTTACGTTAATATAGTCAAATTGCCAAATGCAAGACAAGGAAACTGGGGATGGGAAAACAAAGGATAATTGCGTTAAGGTTAATTACAAAATTAAAATGAAATTTAAAAACACCGAGGTTGAACTATGAGAAGAAATTAAAAATTTAGTAAAAGAGGGACAATGAAGTTAAAAGGAGTGCAAGAAAAGTTCCTGCCAGATCAAGTAAAAAAACGTTCAGCCAATCAGGAGTGAGCTGGCCTGCCAGAAGACTCTTCGTGATCCTGGGAACACGGGTAAGCACACGCAAGAACCATGGAATTAAAAAAAAAAAAACTCAAACCCCGCTGTCGTGACAACAGAATGTAGTTAATAAAATGAAATTAAAATTTGAAAATAAACACAATATCCAAGGAGTTAAAACTTCTTAATAAAATAAGAAGCCTCAAGGCAAGGATAAGGGAATAAGAAAAAATACGTTATTATGAAGTCATACTACAAATGTCGGCAAAAACAAGCTAAAATTAAGAAAGCAATAAATTTACGTTAAAGGATAGAGATAAAGGGAAATTTACGTTAATATTAGGTCAAACTACAAAATGCAGGACAAAAAACAAGCAGAAGTCAAGTTGCAAGAAAAGTTACGTTAAATTTAGATACAAACTAGGAAGAATGTTTAAAAACAAGATAAAATAAGGTGCAAAGTTAAAAAGCTCTCAGGCCACCCACCGCCTAATCCCTGGACTGTTTTCAGCTAAGATAAAACCTAATCCTAAGTGCCCTTGGTGTCACCCTACGGATGACACCTGTTAGCTAACCTGCCTAGCGCCTTGGGCTGCCAGCACCCCTTAACCACCAGCCTCTAAAGGCTGTCGAATGGTGTTTGGGTACCAGTGCCACTGGAGCGTCTAACCCCTAACAATACCCTGCTGCCAACTTTTCCTCCCTCAGCTCCTAATGAGCCCCCCTCATGGAACCACCCACGAAGAAACCACCGATGGACATCTACCCTTCCTCGACCTCCTTGTCTCCCTCCACGACCACGTCTTCAAAACTACAGTGTACACCAAACCTACTAACAATGGCCAATGTCTTAATGGGGAAAGTGAATGCCCTAAACGATACCATCAGTCCGCCATCGCCGCCTATGTCAGGAAAGCCCTTACCCATTGCACCACCTGGAATGACACACACAATGAACTGGAAAGGCTCACCTAGGTCCTAGTCAACAATGGGTATTCCAACACTGACGTCACCAATGCCATCAACCACCACCTAGAAAAATGGTACAAACAAGACCCCCCTAGCACCAACCCGGCCAATGACATTACATTTTTCTACAGAAACTACATGTCTTCCGACCACACAACAGACGAATCCATTATGAAAGAAATAATTCACGAAAACGTCCTCCCCACCAACCCTGACAATAAAATAAAACTCATTATTTACTACAAATCTCCTAAGACCTCCAATCTTGTCCTCCGTAACCGCCCCATTTCCACCAACCAACCGAAAGACGATCATGTGATATACCAGCATATTTGCACCTCTGGGGACTGTGGACCCCTATCCTATGTTGGAATGACACAGACTCGCCTTTCCCGTCAACTAACCCTCCACCTTCAATCTGGCGCTATAAAAGATCACTATCAAGCCCCCCACCATCTTGCCCTAACTCGCGCCGACCTAGACAAACAAACCACCATACTCGACAAAGAATCAGACCCCAGAAGACTAGCTATTTTAGAAGCTCTATACATCCAAACACTCAACCCCAGCATCAACAACCAAACACAAGACCTTCAAATTCTTCCTTCAGGCAAGCGCTACAGGCATACTGCCCCTCTTCCTCTCGCCCTGTGCCGCCCTCCCTTACGCTTCCGCACTCAGCACACAACTGACAACACCAACCAATCACAGCCACCCACAGCCAACAACCAACCACCGATAAGATTTAGTGCCCGTCTCGCGAATAGACTGCCTTCCACCAATGAACAGCCACCACACACCCAGTAGCTCCGCCCACCTCCCTATTCTTGATCCTCGAATTTTGTATAAATATGATGCTTTGTCCCTATTCTAATCATTCAACCCACACGGAAATCATAACAGGCATTATGCAGGGAAATATCAAATGGGTATATACAAATAAAGAATATGAAGAAAAACTTGTGCAGGCCCTGCTAAATGCTGACCAAATAAAATACAAACAAACAGTATTTAAGAAGCTAGATGAGTCTACCTTCAGGAAGAAAAGAAATGGCCTAGAGACAAGAACCACACCAGATCACCAGTCAAAGCGAATAAGTAAAATATGAACATCACATTCAAAATAATGCAACACAATGTAAGACACTGGAAAACACACAAAGTACAACTATTAAATACATATGCAGAGATTGACCCAGACATTATTTTGCTAAATAGCCATGGTCAGGTAGATAATGAAAAAATTAAAATATTAAATTACGTAATTTACCAATCAAATAAAAATAATGAAATGCATGACGGAACTGCAATTGCTGTGAAAAAACATATAAAGCACAAAATTATAGACAACTTTCAAAGTGACTGTTTGGCCATCAAAGTATCAACAACAACTGGAGACATAATTATTGCAACTCTCTATCTTCCACCTAGAAGACCTTACTTACCTTACCCTGACCTCATTAACCTTATGAATTTCACCCAACCAACATATATAATAGGAGATTTTAATGCAAGACATACCATATTCGGCAATAATGATATGAATAACGTAGGTAGAGGAATTAACACATTGATCAACACTGGTAGATTAAGATTTATTGGCCCACACTTCTATACTTTTCTTGGCCATAGAACTACAAGCAATCCAGATATAATACTAACCAATAATAAAACATATCATAATTACCATATCCAACAAGGTCCGATCACCATTAGTGATCATGTACCTATCATATTTACATTATCAACTAGCCCAATTCAAATACCTGTACAAGAAAGATTTGCCATGAGTAAAGCCAGATGGGATGAGTATAAAGGAGACTTAAATAACTATGAAATTCCTAACCTAGAAAACAAACCAATAGTTGGTATTGAGGATGAAATAAATAAAGTAACAAATGCAATAAAAATGGCTGCTGAAAATAATATTCCTAAGACAACATACAAAACTTTACCACATAATAAAATAACAGACCGAATGAGAATGCTACAAACAGTGTTCGTTAATCTTAAGTCTTATATTGAATTATTTGGAGCGGACAAAACGGTAATGGATAACATAAAAAGAATACAAGCAGAACTAAAAGAAGAATGTATTGTTTCAGCTAAGAATAAATGGGACAGGGTTATTTACAATATAAATGAAGAAAGAGATCCTAAGGTCTTTTGGAGAAATATAACAAAAATAATTGGTACAAGAGAAGACAGGGTATACAAAATTAAAGATCACAACGGAGTGGAGTTGGAGAGTGATAAAGATATAGAAGCAGCATTTAGAAGAGAGTGGGCTAATACATTTAAAATTAGTGATGAAGAAAATCAAGAATTTGACAGACTGCATGAAAACACTATAAATAGATGGATGATCAATAATGCAAACAGGATGGAATCATTTGCCCGTGTAGATCTTGGCAGAATTCGAGATCTTAGACTTATAAATGAGGTTGAGTTTTTTCACACACTAAGATCTTTTAAGGAAAAATCGCCAGGAACATCAGGAATAACAAGAAATATGATTTTGAATGCACCACAAAATATAATCTCGTCCATTATCCATATTTTCAACGCTATACTATCGGTAGGTTATTTCCCGAGTGCCTTTAAAACTGCTAAAATGATATTCATACCTAAAGCAAACAAAGATAAAACACTAATATCCAACTATAGACCCATATCGCTATTGGAATTCTTAGGCAAGTTGTTAGAAAAAATAATACACAACAGAATTATTCCGCAATTAGAGAACACAATGAATCCAAGACAACATGGTTTTCGAAAGTATAGAGGTACTCAAACAGCCATTGCAATAATTACAGAAATTATAGCAAAATCAAAATCTCAAGGACATCAAACTATAATGATACTTCGTGATGTGTCAAAGGCTTTTGATAAAGTCTGGCACATGGGATTGCAATATAAATTACTCAACCTTGGCCTACATACAAACATTGAAAGGCTTCTATGCTCATACCTACAAGACAGATATGCCCAAATACAAATAGGAAAGGTTTTGGGTCCCAAATTCTTATTACAAAGTGGAGTCCCCAGGGAGGATGCCTATCCGCTCTCTTATATGCAATATACACCTCTGATATGCCACAACCAACGCCAAACAGTGAGCATGTAATCTACGCTGATGACATTACTCAAATAATCTCAGTTCCAAGTAAATCAACTAACATGGCAGTCAGAAGCGTAAAGAGAGCGATTGAATCAATTAACACCTTCGAAAAAATGTGGAAGATAAAAACTAATTTACAAAAATTTAAAGTATTCCACTAACTAAGAAAACCTATCCAACTCTAGAAATAAACAATAATATTATTAACTACTCAAACGAAGGAACAGTTCTGGGGTTAAAAATTACCAAAAATGGTTATCAATCCTTCGTAAGTGAAAAAGTCAGAAGATGTAAAAAAGTCCTTAATGATATATCCATTTTAAAGACACATCAATACAGACCAAAGAAAAATTATATATGGCACTTGTAAGATCTGTCCTAACATACCCAGCCTCACCATTAAATATAATTAGACCAAACCTAATGAACAAACTACAAGTTTGTCAAAACAAATGCTTAAAATTTATCCACAACATACACTACCCAGAACTAATCAGAAGCGAAGAGCTGCACAACCGTTCACATATGCAACCTATAAATTTAATATTACATGAACAAGCAAAAGTAACTTGGGACAAGGTAAGTTTACTAGATATAGACACACAATTTAATCAATTATTTCCCGACATTGAACTGATCCGACATCAACCTTATTTTTTCAAGAGCAGCTATGATGCAGCACAGCTCGACAATCCTCTTCCCATATATACCTTTAACTAAGTAATCAAACCAAAAACTAACCTACTAAGAAGTGCTGTGTGGGGCAGCCACCTAGGTGGCTGCCCCAACCAGTGCTAACCTACCAGCTTTTGAGTGGATATAGACATAATAAGATGTGTTGTGTGGAGCAGCCACCAAGGTGGCTGCCCCAACCAACGCTAACCTTCCAACTTTTTAATCAATACACACATACTGGGATGTGCTGTGTGGGGCAGCCACCAAGGTGACTGCTCCAACCAGCATAACATTAACCTTTTCTTAATGTGGGGAGTGGGTTGAGGGGTGGGAGGGAGTCAAGCGGACAGTGCGCGGCGGCCCCACCGTTTGACTAGGCCTCTCCCAAGCTATCGGGGGTGGATGAGTGGTCTGAGATAACCCAAACAATGTGGTGTCTCGGACTACCATCAGACTTCCTGGGTTGGGCTGAACCACTCGTAGGCAAGTGCCAGTGCCGCTGTGGATGGGCGTGACCAAGGTCGCGGGACTTTTTCCCGCGACGGTCAGGACACCACCTCCTTCCATCTCTTTGTGCCGCCCTCCATCTAATCATAAGTTTTTAACTAGGAATAAGTTTTAAATAATAAAAGTTTTAATGAACTCGAATTTTAAGTATCTGAAATATACAGCCATCTAATCTTGTGTGTAACTATGTTTGCATAATATTATCTATGTACAGAGTAGATTAGGTTAGCAGAATCTCTGATCACTTTCCGCTGCTGGGTTCTCGTGATCTGTCCGGTGGGATAATACAATATCCCGCCGATCAGAGACGGGGGCTTGGTCGGGGGAGTGCTTGGGAGGACGCTTATACACTGAATCTCTGAACAGCATTTTTGGGAGGCTTGTCGGGCGGGAATTGGTGCGATACTGCATCTAGCCTGTTTTTGTCGGACAAGCTTCTTCGGGTGTGTTCGGGAGGACGTGATTTAAATAAATATTCATTGGTTTTAATATTGAAGTGAGAGTAGTGAGAGGCAACAGGAAGAGCTGAGCTGTTCTGGACCGAGCTAATTGCTACGTATCCACGAATTATAGGATACATTATTAAGAAGTGAAAACAGGCATACAATGACACACCACCGACTACAATGAAACGACTATTAATATATCATATATGTATAGTAAAGAAATAATGGAGCATTCTGGTTGAGCCCGGAACCTATTTTACTCTTCTACTTTATTTCTAACTTCTCTCTTTACCTTGTTCTTATACCAATCCCACAAACCCTCCAATCACTCACCAAAATATCTTCAACTCCCATGCTCCCCAACTCCTCCCATATATATTTGTAATAGTTGCTTATATCTTTACTCCAGCCATCGGTCGGTCGGTCGGTCGGTGCCGGGGTCATTCACCTCTCGGGCTCCACTGGGCTAGCTTCTTGCAACCCACATTCTTTCTCTCGCTTGGGCACTCAAGGGAACTCGGATCCACTTATTCCAGCCTCCCAGCCCTCATTACTTGTTCCAGTAAAGTCCACCTCGGGCCTAGCATCGCTCTCCCCTACTAGGCGGATACACCTTCAGTATCCGGCCGCCTGTCGTCACATCGCTGGCTTGCATACATACAGCCAAACGGTTCAAGAGGGACAACAGATAGTAGATGGGAGCGAAGATTTCCAGTTGAGCTATTGGCCAGCTCTGAGGTGGTGATATTGTTCCAGTAAACACCTAGTAGTACTGCATAATTTTTTAAAGGACCCATATTGGGGCCGAACCAGATTCAAAGAAAGTGAGAAAATGCTTGACTAACCCAGTGGTTCCATAAATAATAATTGATGTGTTCTTATAGGACAAACTAAAGAGAAAGATACTAGACTTATGCACATCAATAAAATGATGATGTGTTAATAGGATAATAGTTATTCTTGATAGAGAAGGCTCCATGCCGATTAGCTATCAATAGTATAGAATCTGGTAGGACAGCAAATAGATATTTTAGTTAAAGTAAGAGGGGATAATTATTAAATAGATAAGCAACTATAAGGCTCAGGGGAAATAAAGAATAGTCAGGGGCCCCGTCAGGGGCCTGGGGAGTGCTGGAGCGACCTTGGTAACCCTGGTCTCTGGGTCTTCTCCTGGGTGACCTGGATGTGTGTGAGTTTGCGTTTTTTATCTGTGTTTATTTTTTGTTTTATGTTGTTTTTGTGTTTTCCCTGTTCTTGCTCTGTCTTGAGTCGGCTACCCCCAAAATGGGGATTGGGCCTGAGCATATAGATAGATAGATAGAATTAGATCAGCTTTAGTTTGAGAAATAGGTAGGGAGGACACTAGTTCGTATGATCTACGAAATCTTTTGTTATAAAGGAAACATTATCAATTATATTGTTTGAAGGAATATTCGGTCAGTTTCGTGGTAAGCGTTACGAGCATTAAGTCCAGGATAATAATGTAATCACAGAATCTATTTAGAGGATTAAAGCGGTGAATCTTGTTCTCGTAGGGGTTTTGAGGTACTGATCATATTAAGCCATTTACTGAGTTTTATTATTGAATAGGTGGTGTATGTAACATGTGACTTATTGGTAACAGGGTTAAGAGAACATAATATAAACTATAGAGCAATCGAGGTCAAGTGTAGTAATGCCCTGGTCTTGTGAGTTAATGTATTGTATAGGGTTAAGAGAACATATAATCTAAGAGTGTTATAGATAGGGCAATCGAGGTCAAGTGTAGTAATGCCCTGGTCTTGTGAGTAAATATATTGTATAGGGTTAAGAGAATATATAATCTAAAAGTGTCAGAGGTAGTAACGCCCTGGTCTCTGAGTAGACACTGTAGGTCCCGGTAAAGTTATCTTATTTTGGAGTTAGTTAAGAATAAATCTCTTGTTCTATATAGGGAAATAAAGGTTAGATTTATTAATGCCCTGGTCTCTGGAGTAGACACAACAGGGCCCGGTAAAACTATATTATTTTAGAGACTAGTAACGTGACTTTGGATCGAAGTCAAAGTGAGTCAATACCTGAATAGCGGGAATCCAAATAGGTTGTAACGGGAGCTCTAGAGTTCCAATGTACAACCTATGGTGGATCGACGAAATATTCAATCTGTGTCTTGAACTCATTTCGGCCCGAACAGAGAAATAGTTACTAGGTTAGTAGTAAGTTTTGTTAAATAAAGTATACAAACTTCTAAATGACTGTCGAATTATCCCCCACCGTAGTAGTATATTTGGAATAAGAAAATAAGTACTACATTTTGGTGGCAAGCGGTGGGATTCGACAAATTGTTTATATTGAGTATATTTATCTAACAGATCAGACATAATGACGGCAGTATTACCGTTCAGATTATGGGAAGAGGGGAAAGAAGAAATCGAGTTATGGATCGAACAGTTAGAATGTCAGTTCACGATACTTGACTTAGGAGAAAATGGAAAGAAGATCGCCTATGGAAAGGCACACTTAGGCAAGGCCCTGAACGATGTAAGAGTACGTCTAGAGGGACTAGTGTCATGGGCAGAAGTTAGGAGTGCTCTAATTGAAGAATTTGGCCGAGAAACCTCCACAAGGAAGGCCAGAGACAAACTGAAGAGTATGAAATTAGACGGCCAGAACGTGAGAACCCTGAGGAGGGAGATCACGAAAAACGTCAAACTTGCGTACCCCCACATGGACTAAGAGAGCCAGGAAACAGAGATCAGAGAGATTATTATCCAAGCATGTCCTGTGGAGGTTAGAAGGCACTGCATAATCCATGAAGTGACTACCACTAAGGAACTCATGGAGGTGATTAAGAAAATAATGGAAGCCAGAGAATTAAGAGAGGAGAAAGAGAAAGGGGAGGAGGAGAACCCAAACAAAGGGTATCAGAAAACAATGATCCGATGTTTTATATGCAGACAAACCGGACACCTAGCTAGGAACTGTTCCAACCGTCCCCAAACCCCAACACCTAGATGTAACTCAAGGGCCACACCTCCACATGATCGACCCCTACCGAGGGTGACAGATCCAACCCAGGGAGGAATGCTTCCAGTAGAGTACAGAGAGACAGAAACCCAGCCAAAAATCACAATGCCGGAAGGGGGAGAACATTTTCCTTTAAAACCTTGCATAGAAGGGCGATATAGTGAGGTCAATATATTAGAGAGACAAACGCCTTGTGAAATCATAGTAATAAATGGGAAAGCCGCGAACATGTTAATGGATACAGGGGCAAACAGAAGTTGTCTGTTGGAGAATTTTGTGAGGAATAGTCAGAAAGAAATAGGGCTATTAAATCAAACTAGTATTCAGTTGTCAGGAGCCGGGGGTCAACCATTTACGATTCTAGGGAGAACTAATTCAGTGGTGGGAAAATGGAAGGGAATTAAAGTCACCACCAATTTTTGTGTTCTATCAGGAAAGTCAAATAGCGGAGTCGATGGATATCTGGGAATAGATCTCATGAGTCAGTTGGGGGTAACTATACAGTGCGGGCCGAAACACACGACGACCACCTTACGACCTCAAATAGTAGCTAACACAGGGAAACTCTCTATTCCCCCTAGATCTTGGAGAATTAATAAAATTCCTAAATCCCAGGGAATGACTGCCGGGATTTTTGAACCTGATGCACAAAATAAAGTGAGAGTATCTCCCACCTTTATTACTACTGACCAGAGGAAATCAGTTCTGGCTAAGTTTGGCGATGACACGATTAATTATAAAAAAGGGAAACTGTTAGGACAAGTTACACCCGCGCAACCCACCACTATTGGAACTAATGGACCCGTTAACTTACCTGTGATCACGAAACAATTAACGTCAGATCAAGCCACTACCTTACATGAATTGCTCTGGACTTACCGAGACGTGTTTGCTCAAAATGAAGGGGACCACGGATCGGCCGGAACCCGACAAACCCACGAGATACATAGTCAAGGGCCCCCTATTCGACAACCTTATAGGCGACAAAATCCCATTATGAGACAAAAGGAAAAGGAACACGTAGAGGAGATGATCAAGCAGGGGATAGTAGTAGAATCCTACAGTCTGTGGTCATCCCCAGTAGTCCTGGTAAAAAAAAAAAGATGGGTCCACTCGGTTCTGTGTAGATTATGGAAAATTAAATGATGTCACCATCAAAGATGCGCAACCCCCTACCTCGTATTGATGACTCGCTAGAATCACTAAATAGGTCAACATAGTTTTCTACCCTAGACCTACAAAGTGGATACTGGCAAGTACCGGTTAGGTCAGAGGACCAGGAGAAAACCGCAATTGCCACGAGCGAAGGCAAACTCTATCAGTTCACGGTCTTGCCCTTCGGAGTTTGTAATGGACCAGCCAGTTTTACTAGAGTCATGGACGAAGTACTGAGGGGATTAACATGGAGAACTTGCTTAGCTTACCTGGATGATATAATAATTTTGTCAAATAGTTGGGAGGAACATATCAATCGACTACAAGAAGTATTAGAGAGGATCAGGAGGGCGGGACTGAAATTGAAGCCTTCCAAATGCCAATTAGGGGCCCGCGAGGTGGCATACCTAGGGCATGTAGTTTCAAGTAAAAATATCCAACTTGACCCCCTTAAAGTGAAATCCATTGCAGACATTTCACCCCCTTCCACTGTCAAAGAGATCCGAGCGTTTCTGGGAATGGCGTCCTATTATCGGAGATTCATACCAAACGTCTCAAAAATTGCTCGACCCATTACTAAGAGACTGGAAAAAGGGAGGACGTTTGACTGGGATCAGAGTTGCCAGATAGCTTTCGATCAACTGAAACAACAATTAACCTTTAACCCCAATAGTTTGTCATCCGGATTTTTCCAAGCCGTTCCAACTATACACCGATGCTTCCGATGAAGGGCTAGGGGCCGTATTGGCCCAGAAAGTGGATGGGAAAGAAGGCATAGTAGCGTGCGTTAGCCGGACTCTGAATAAGGGTGAAAAGAATTACAGCGTTACTAAAAAGGAATGCCCGGCTCTAGTTTGGGTTCTACAATATTTCCGTCCATATTTAGCCGGAGTTCATTACGAAGTTATCACGGACCACCATAGTTTGCAATGGTTCAGGAAGATGAAAACGGAAGACGGATAGTTTGTTAGGTGGAAGGGGATCCTGGAGGAATACTCCTTTGAAGTTAGACATAGACTGGGTTAATTACAAACCACTGCCAATGGTCTATCTCGATTACCGGTAGCACCAGTCCAACACACTCAACCTATCAAGGAACAGAATTATCCTATGTATGGAGACAAACTAAATTTTCTGAGGGAGCCTGGAGGGATTCTAAGGACTGGGTAGTATTAGATTATCTGAAGGCTAAACACATGATCCAAATCCTCCACAGACAAGAGGGAAGGGGGGCTTATTTGGGTCAGTCTAGAGTGTTGAAACAGTTTAACGAAAGGTACTGGACCTCGCGAGCCGACAAAATTGTTAAGGAAGTTATCCAAAATTGTTTGGGATGTAAAAGGGGGAAAGATGGACGGGGACCTAAACAGTCGCCTGGACACATTACGGCAGGTAAACCGTGGGAAAAGTTATCTGTAGACATTATGGGACCTCTACCCAGACAGACGAACAAAAGATACATTTTAACCTGTGTCGACGTCTTTTCAAAATATACGGTTGCTTGTGCCATTCCGGACAAGAAAGCTGAAACCGTGGCTAGGGTTATCTTGGAAAAGGTAATTTTTGTATATGGCACCCCTGGATGCATTCTGAGTGATAGGGGAAAAGAATTTAATATTGAAATCTGGCAAAACTTGGGAGATACCTTGGGCTACCAGATTCAACACACCTCCCCGTATTATCCCCAAGGGGAACGCTGTATGTGAAGGGAACCCTAGGGTGCTAGCGAATTGTGTACGGGCTAGTCTGAGCTCACAAGGGGAAGAGATATTCCGAGGTTGGCCAGAACTTCTGCCAGAGATTGTCTGGGAGATAAATACCACTGTTTGTAAAACTACTGGGTATTCCCCCTATGAGATTATTTTTGGAATCACTCCGAAACTGCCTCAGGAACGACTACTACCTTACCCCGTTCATTCCACCAAATACTCCCAACCAGAACATTATCTGAGGAAGCAAGGGGAGCGACGGCAACAAGTTCATAACCATGTTACACAGCAACAGCCCAAGAAACTTACCATAAATAATCCATATTACTGAGGGGAATATATTCTGGTAAAGAGACATGATCCCACCCGACCTGGTAAGCTGGAAGAGAAATACGAGGGTCCCTTCCGGGTTGTGGGGATAAACGGGCCATACCAAGTGTTGTACTTGCATCATGGAGGTATTGTGTCGGCTACCCATATCCGTCATACCAAACAATATGAGGGTATTTTGCCACCAGACCTGAGCAAGTGGAGTAGTGCGGAAGAAAGTGAGGAGGAGATAGAAATTGAGGCGGATAACCCTAATACACCCTCAGCTCGACACAACACTGAAGGTCCCAATCTGAGAAGGAATTATACTGAGGACTCTCCGTTCTGGTGGTCTTTTAATCGCAAGTCAAACGAGAGTCTTTCTGGGTCCGGGCAAGAGAAGGATGGGGGAGATGAGGAAACTAAGACAAGTGGGGAGGGAGATGACTGTGAACGTACCAATGATGATAAGTCTACGGTCCCCGAAACCGAAGTTTCAGACCTCCCGAGAGATTTCAATAAGACCTTAAGTAGTGAGGAAGAGTGTTTCCGAGCAGAAGTAAGGGAAAAAGACGTATTTCCTGACGATAAAAACCCACTTGGCTCTCCTTCAACTAAATTAAAGGAGTCACAAGAGAACCGAACGACTAACTTCCCAGGTAATAGTCCAGCAAAGTTATCTAAGCCAATGGGCCCCACAGAAACAATAACACGCAGTGGTAGAATTAGCCGTCCACCAATCAGTTATCCGGACGAGGGTATAACTAGGACCCCCGAGGCGCGTGCCTGTCAGTTGAAAGGCACCATGCCTATCCCAACTGACCCTCATTACCGGCTCCGCCGCCTAATAGCCCTGGTCGATGGAAAGGGACAGAGAGTGCAAACTACCCGAGCATTCAAGTAACTCCTCAGTCAACCGGGGCAAGTCCTATTGGCTAACACTACAGTTAGGAATCAAAATCCAGCACTACAGTTACACAGATGTATTTGTGAACATAGTAGACTGGTGGATTGGCAGAGTGATTGGTAGGGATTTCAAAGGAACGGTATTACGGCGATCAGGAGCTCGCCTTAATTTAGTAGGGAGTGATAAGGTAAAAAGGCCACCAGCCAATCAACGCGCTCCCTTTAACCTTCCCCTTAAACCAGCTGAGTTTGACATTCTGGGCTCGCCAAGTAAACATGCCACGCCCTCCCGGCCGACCAATCAGAAGCCTCCGTTTTTGGAGCTGACGGCTACGTTTACCGCCTCGCATTTAAACTCGCTCTCGCTCTCTTCACAGGCCGTTTCCTCTGGTTGCAGTGGGTTTAATGCATCAGTGCCAGCCCTATACACCCGTAAGCCACTAAAAGACATTCGCAACCAGCTTCCATGAACGTATTATGGAGAGAAAAGAGTGGAGGCGAAGAGGAGGAATATTCAAGTCGCGCGGCCAGAACGTTGCACGGCCGAGCGGACGGCTCAGCCAATTACAGCGCCGGAGAGCGGGAGGCGGGACTATATCAAGGGGTGGGGGAGGCTGCTGGGGTCATTCACATCTCGGGCTCCACTGGGCTAGCTTCTTGCAACCCACATTCTCTCTCTCGCTTGGGCACTCAAGGGAACTCGGATCCACTTATTCCTTCCTCCCAGCCCTCATCACTTGTTCCAGTAAAGTCCACCTCGGACCTAGCATCGCTCTCCCCTACTAGGCGGATACACCTTCAGTATCCGGCCGCCTGTCGTCACATCGCTGGCTTGCATACCTACCAGGGCCGGATTTAGGAGTGGGCAAAGTGGGCAGCTGCCCAGGGGCCTCCACAATCAGGGGGCCTCTACAACATTGGGGCAGTTTTCCCAATGGTTTATTTATTTATTTATTTATTTATTTATTATTTGTAATTATTTAATATTTTGTTAAATATTAGGAACAACTTTTGTGAAAGGATTTATATAAATTTCATCTGAAAACAGTGTTCAGTAAGAAAACATGAGTACATTTTAATGCATTAGATACCCCTTGAAATTCATGAACATCTGGTATTCTATGAATCGTATATTTTATATTATTGACTATACTATTAACTCTGTGTTGCTGAAAATACACAATTATATATCTTTACCTTCGAATTACATGGAATAACAACTTTGGAAAAAACAAAAATTACAAATATTTTGTTTTCTCCACTATCGAATGCTGGTATTATTGACATTCGCTCGGAGGGGCCCTGCAAGTGAGTTGGAATTATTTTTTGTGAATTTTGAGTACATTAACCACTTCAATAAGTTCAATGACAATTTCTGTCAGTTCCACGATCAATTTATATAATGTAGCAAAGTAACAGGTGAAAGGGAAGTGTACCAACGATGAGGTTTAGTTTAGGGGAGGGGGACGCAGAAAATTGGCAGTAGCTGTTTGTCTTTTCTATGCTTATGTATTTTGAGTTTGTCTCTACTGCTAATTTATTTTATATCCAACAGCCTAAGTGCCTACCTAGTGTTTTTTATGCCATTTTGTAGGTAGGATTGACTCTAGCAATTGCTTTTGGTCAACAGTTACATACTATATATATTGTGTTCTATATGCTGGAAAGGGAACTGTCTAACAAGTGTGAAACAAAAAAATCAAGGTACGTTCTGGTTGAAATGCCTGGACACTCTGAGTTTGAAGGAGTTTAAGTCATTCAACCTGGTTGAACCTGTCTAGGCTATGTTTAGGTTATGCAGGTCATGTTCAGGTCATTCAAAATTTCAACCTGACTATGTTTAGGTTATGCAAGATATGCCTTCATTTAAGATACATTTGTATCATGCTACCATTAAGTATAACCTAGGCTATATCATAGGATGCGACCATAGGTCCATAGCATTATTATACTTAGTGTTACCAACCTAACCTGAATTAAGTCCTTGAGTAGGTGAGCTTAACCTAGGTTCGGTTAGAAAGGTCTTCCACGCCTTTTTCTTCCTTCCACTTCACTTACATAGATCCTTTTAACTATTCTATCTTCAGGCATTCTAGTCATGTGACCATACCATCTAAGAACACTTTATTTTACCGTTTGTTCTATCGATGTCTTAACTCCACATGCCTCCATTATTTTCACAGTTCTATTCTGTCTATTCTTCGAACTCCACATGCATTTCTCAGCAAATCCATTTCAACTGCTCTTATTCGTGACTTTTCATTATTATGCCATACCAGAGTTTCACATCCATACATCAATGTTGGCACCAACACACCCTCATGTAATCCTCTCACTGCGTCCATACTCAAGTTTTTGCTTCTAAACAAGACTTTCATTGCTCCAGCTACCTTTCTTCCTTGCGTTACATGTGTTCTACTTATCTTGCACATTTCCCCCCTTTTCCAATCATGGCTCCCATATACATAAATTCGCTTACTACTGCAAGTTGTTCTCCATTAACCATTATGTTATACGCTGTGTCTCCATTTCTTTCTATTACCATCACTTTGCTGTTATTCACGTTTACTTGTTGGGAAGTTTTGGACTAAATATAGAGTATATTTATAATTTCTCAAAGCTCTAATTTTCCCAATTTAGCTGTCAATATGGTTTCAAAATGCTCCTACAAAGTGCTCCAATTTTTAAAAAAATCCAGAACCCCCAGCTGGTCAGGCTCGCTTGTTGTAATGACTGGGGGCCTCCACACAGAGGATGCCCATGGGCCTCCACAGGTATAAATCCGGCACTGATACCTACTACAGCCAAGCGGTTCAAGAGGGACGACAGATAGTAGATGGGAGCGAAGATTTCCAGTTGAGCTATTGGCCAGCTCTGAGGTGGTGATATTGTTCCAGTAAACACCTAGTAGTACTGCATAGTTTTTTAAAGGACCCATATTGGGCCCAAACCAGATTCAAAGAAAGAGAGACAATGTTTGACTAACCCAGTGGTTCCAAAATAATAATTGATGTGTTCTTATAGGACAAACTAAAGAGAAAGATACTAGACATCAATAAAATGATGATGTGTTAATAGGATAATAGTTATTCTTGATAGAGAAGGCTCCATGCCGATTAGCTATCAATAGTATAGAATCTGGTAGGACAGCAAATAGATATTATAGTTAAAGTAAGAGGGGATAATTATTAAATAGATATGCAACTATAAGGCTCAGGGGAAATAAAGAATAGTCAGGGGCCCCGTCAGGGGCCTGGGGAGTGCTGGAGCGACCTTGGTAACCCCTGGTCTCTGGGTCTTCTCCTGGGTGACCTGGATGTGTGTGAGTTTGCGTTTTTTTATCTGTGTTTATTTTTTTGTTTTATGTTGTTTTTGTGTTTTCCCTGTTCTTGCTCTGTCTTGAGTCGGCTACCCCCAAAATGGGGATTGGGCCTGAGCATATAGATAGATAGATAGAATTAGATCAGCTTTAGTTTGAGAAATAGGTAGGGAGGACACAAGTTCGTATGATCTACGAAATCTTTTGTTATAAAGGAAACATTATCAATTATATTGTTTGAAGGAATATTCGGTCAGTTTCGTGGTAAGCGTTACGAGCATTAAGTCCAGGATATTGTAATCACAGAATCTATGTAGAGGATTAAAGCGGTGAATCTTGTTCTCGTAGGGGTTTTGAGGTACTGATCATATTAAGCCATTTACTGAGTTTTATTATTGAATAGGTGGTGTATGTAACATGTGACTTATTGGTAACAGGGTTAAGAGAACATATAAACTAAGAGTGTTATAGATAGAGCAATCGAGGTCAAGTGTAGTAATGCCCTGGTCTTGTGAGTAAATATATTGTATAGGGTTAAGAGAACATATAAACTAAGAGTGTTATAGATAGGGCAATCGAGGTCAAGTGTAGTAATGCCCTGGTCTTGTGAGTAAATATATTGTATAGGGTTAAGAGAACATATAATCTAAGAGTGTTATAGATAGGGCAATCGAGGTCAAGTGTAGTAATGCCCTTGTCTTGTGAGTAAATATATTGTATAGGGTTAAGAGAACATATAATCTAAGAGTGTTATAGATAGGGCAATCGAGGTCAAGTGTAGTAATGCCCTGGTCTTGTGAGTAAATATATTGTATAGGGTTAAGAGAACATATAATCTAAGAGTGTTATAGATAGGGCAATCGAGGTCAAGTGTAGTAATGCCCTGGTCTTGTGAGTTAATATATTGTATAGGGTTAAGAGAATATATAATCTAAAAGTGTCAGAGGTAGTAACGCCCTGGTCTCTGAGTAGACACGGTAGGTCCCGGTAAAGTTATCTTATTTTGGAATTAGTTAAGAATAAATCTCTTGTTCTATATAGGGAAATAAAGGTTAGATTTATTAATGCCCTGGTCTCTGGAGTAGACACAACAGGGCCCGGTAAAACTATATTATTTTAGAGACTAGTAACGTGACTTTGGATCGAAGTCGAAGTGAGTCAATACCTGAATAGTGGGAATCCAAATAGGTTGTAACGGGAGCTCTAGAGTTCCAATGTACAATCGCGCTAAGAAGTCATGACTCGATTTTTCTAAGGCTCGGACAAAAGTCCCCAAATCTGGCTACCGCTGGCAACTCTCCATTGCCCGTCAGAGCCCAGTCATTTCCTAATTTATAACTATAGGTCTCCGGATATTCCCAATAATTAGCCTACTGGCAAAATTAACCAATTTAGGTCTTTTAAATTATATTTATGTTGTTGTTTGAAAATATATAAGTATGGTTTGTTTTCAATATCTTTATAGAATAATGAAAGTATTTAATTTCCTGGCGCTATCTAGCATGTTACACTCCCTGGGCCTGCCGCCTGGAGGCCTGCAAAAAAATGCAAGTCAGTCACTGCCTGTATATGAAGGAGAGTGTATCTCTTCCGCTCGTATATCCACCTTTGTCCTTTACTACATGCCTTTCCATCTTTCGTTCCTATATGGCTGTCCCTATGGGTTAAATATGTTATAAGTTAAATTTCATCGTCTGTCTCTACAAATTACAAGCTGTTCTCGAGTATTCAAGCTTTATCCCAAAATATACTGGAGACCGCTTTGTTTTTTAACCGTACAGCCCCAGCGACGCATCTGACGCGTCGGCGATGTATGTAACGCACAGCCCCAGCGACGCGTCTGACGAGTCACCCTAATTGCTCCGACCGTAACCTCAGGTGTAGCCACTCGAGAGGGCTCAGATTTGTATGGGAACTATGTACGTATCCCACGCAACCGTGCCTATGGTTGAAAACTCTCAAAGTCCACGTGCGTGCGTGTGAGCGCGCAATAACCTGTTTTGGGGGGGTAATTGCCTTCAATTTTTTACTCTTGTAAAATACGTTTTCGGGGGCTCTGTAGGACCATTCTTTAAGCTTTTTGAGCGGTTTTTCGTGGTTTTTCCTTCATTCCTAACCCATTCGCTATTGTTTCTGGAATGAAAACCATTTTTTGAAAACCGGCCGGGTTCTGGTGAACAAACAATACAAACCGGGTTAAGGCAGACTTGTCCCACTTAGAAAATTAAATGTGGAAAAAACAATGTTATATGTTTATTTACGTGATTTATTGACACTCATGGGTTGAATATTACTTTTAACGGTTGGTTTTAATTTTATGAGATACTTTGCTCCCAGTATTGTTGGCTTAAAAAGAAATAAAAGCATTAAGAGACTTCCTCCACATTTTAATCCTGAATTTAGTGAGCGAAATACTAAGCGTTTCACATTCTTTCGTTCTGGTTAGTCTCAACTTTCGTATTATTTGGTTTGCTCTCACATAATGAGATAAATATATTGTAACAATACTTATGTATCGTGTTTTTGGTATTTTGTCCTTCAATACAGTTCTCCCCGGTGTGTAATATATGAATATAGTAGAGCCTCAATAGTTGCCAGATAGCACTTTCTGAACAAAAGGTACTGGGAATCGAGTCATGACTTAGCGCGATTGTACAACCTATGGTGGATCGACGAAATATTCAATCTGTGTCATGAACTCATTTCGGCCCGAACAGAGAAATAGTTACTAGGTTAGCAGTAAGTTTTGTTCAATAAAGTATACGTACTTCTAAATGACTGTCGAATTATCCCCCGCCGTAGTGTATATTTGGAATAAGAAAATAATACTACAATAATAAAAATATATACAGTATGTATATATATATATATATATATATATATATATATATATATATATATACCGGTATATATATATATATTGTTACGGCTGGATCGGCAATACATATTCGGGATTCTTGATCGTAGGACAGAAATGGCTTATGTGACAACGACACGCTCGATTCCAGTCCCAAATACTATATGCTCCAGACAACAAAAGCACCAACGCCCTACAGAGTTATCGTCTATGGTAACGAGGTACCTTAACTCGGCGAAAGTGTACAACAGGGGTAGGCTATGAGGCTAAACTCCCTCAGACATTTATAGGTTACGTTATGACTAAAGAAATGCAATACTCAAGAAACTACGTTAATATTAAGCCTCTAATAATGTAGAATAGAAGCAGGCTAAAGGTATGACAGTGAAATGCTAAATGACAAATGTACACGCCTACTTGAAAGCGTGTGCACTAGAATAACTGTCCCCTACTAACATGCACTAGCATGTAGCATACAAGATGTTCATGATCCAGTAGATACCTAATAATACACATGGAAGGAACATAAACAGTAGTCACTTATTATAAGAATGAATCTATACTTGGAATAACTAAAAGGTTGCAGGCAACAGTACTGCGCCGGTAGCCTACTACCGCATAGGCTACTTCGCTTCTCTCACTCTGTCTCCCCTCTGAGTCCGTATGCGCCCTACGCAACGGAACTCCGGACACAGCAGCAAAACGACAGTGCAGTTAATTGATACATGAAAGTATTAATAGTGTTGTCTTGTGTGTGAGTAATGTGTATTGTAAAGTGTTACATACATAAACTTAAAGAGAGCTGCAATGCATAGTAAAATAAAGATATATCCCACTCATCATCCCCATGTGTTCTAGCTAGCAGGCCAAGTCACAGGAACAACGAGTCCCAGCACCGAAAGCGAGAACCCAGGAAAAGACTGCAGAGAACACAAGGACAGATAAATTACGTTACTCTACTATACCGGCACTACGAGCGAGCTGTAGTCTCTGGTACTGCACTCGCTCCTGGCTCGGTAGGCAAATCAAGGCTAAGTCCTCGCCCCTCTACAGACAACTCCTGGGCATGGTCGGGCTCTTACACATGGCACTAGTCTAGTCACAAATTGGATGATGAGCTGGGCATATAACTCGTGAAC
Organism: Lithodes maja; assembly: GCA_037953745.1. Taxonomy (NCBI): domain Eukaryota; kingdom Metazoa; phylum Arthropoda; class Malacostraca; order Decapoda; family Lithodidae; genus Lithodes; species Lithodes maja. The sequence continues at coordinate 15,597 of JBAKBP010014214.1, read as the reverse complement.
ATGTAGAACGTTCACCAACTATCCTCATCAAGAAGATCGCTGTTCACATTAACCCCTTAAATCTAATACATGTAAATATATGCTTGTCCTAAGAGTAATACGAGAGGTGAGTGCTGAAACTCCTTTAGGACCTCAAGGGAAGGGTATGCATTTAAATAGAGAGAAGAATGAAATGAGAGTAATGTCGTCAGAGAGAAAGAGTGCAACCGTGAGAAATTGGGAGAGAGGGCAAGGGATGTTAGAATCTCAAAGGTTCTAGGCAACCTGATCATGGAACACACAGCGAGCCTCCAGGCAATGTGCAGTACGACAACATGGGCAACCCAGGCATCATATGCAGGCGGCAATGGACTACCAACCCTGTCGCACCTAGCTATAAGCGCAGGGCTGCCAACCGGTCCATACGTCTGGCAACCACCCCCCCGGCAGCGCGGCGCATTGCTACCCTCTCGCTCTGAAGTCTAACTCACTCTCTCTCTCTGAATTCCTATTGTCTTATCTATCAACTTCTCTATTGATACTACATATTAAATGGAAGGTCTCGACATGGCTTAAAACAAAACCCACCACTGGTTAGCACATGACGAGACCTTTGCAGAGATACAAAGAACATAGTTATACGTTGTCACACTCAATATAAGCAGCCAGCACGGCACAGCGGCACAGCGGCACAGCGGCACCGCACCGCGGCGGCACAGTGGAGTACCAAGGAGTACAATCAGGTTAAGTTGCCACGCACTGGGTGCGTCACAGCCCCCCCAAGATTTTAGATAATCGACCTTAGAAGCATTATCAAAATCTGACAGGCAACCAACCGACCTGCTACCCTTAGCTGCCACTAATTGCAAAAGGTGCACAACAACTGAAGTGTGAATTATACATAAAACACAATATCGCATGCATCATGCTACAACAATAAAGACTTACAAAACTAAAAAAAAATTTCTCGTTTATTTTATTGTTTTATAATCTTTTTGGACGGCGTTATGATAGCCTAATTTTACTCCTGCTCAACCCACACACCATGCACGACTATCCTGGATCATCAACCCTTGATAGACAATCTGCTATCACGTTCTCACTCCCGGCAATATGCTGAATGTTGAGATTATACTCTTGGAGCATTAGGGACCACCTGGTCAACCGCATATTCCGATTGTGAAACTGATTTAGGAATTTCAAGGGATGATGGTCCGTATAAATCGTCACTACCGGGCCGTAGGCTGGAACATAAACTTCGAAATGTTTGAGCGACAAAACGATAGCAAGAAGCTCCTTCTCTATAGTCGAGTAATTCCTTTGTGCCGAATTAAACTTGCGAGAAAAGAAGCTCACTGGGTGTTCCAAGCCCTCGGAATCAGTCTGCAGTAACACTGCCCCGGCACCCACACCGCTGGCATCAGTCGCCAGCTGAAAACTCCTGGAGAAGTCTGGGGCTCTCAAAATCGGATGTGTACACAGCAGGTGCTTGACTAGGTCGAAAGCCCTCTGACACTCCGCAGCCCAACAGAACTTCACTGACTTCGACAGTAGATCAGTTAACGGTGCTAAGACAGTAGAGTATCCCCGGATGAAGCGCCTATAATAGCCTATCATACCTAGGAACCGCATGACCTGGCGCTTAGTGGTGGGCCTGGGAAACATATTGATAGCCTGTATCTTGCTCAGGGGGGGGGGCACACCCGGCCTAACCCGACCACGAAGCCAAGATACTGCACGTAGCCTTTACAAACTCGCACTTCCTCAGGTTCACCACCAGCCCAGCATCGTGCAACTTCCGCAAACAGGGTCTCTAAGTGCCTTAGGTGATTTTCAAAATCGTCATCATACACTATCACGTCATCAAGGTAGACCGTGCAGTTAGGGATTTCGTCACAAATATCGTTCATCAGGTTCTGAAACGTGGCAGGTGCGTTCTTAAGCCCATAAGGCATTACGTTACATTGGTAGGTCTTGCCATCTACCACAAAACCACAAACTTGCTTAGCTCGGTCCGACAGGGGTACTTGCCAGTAGCCTTTTACAAGATCAATTTTAGTAAGGTACTTTGCATTCCCTATCTTGTCCACGCTGTCGTCAACTCGAGGCAAAGGGTAAGGGTTGGTAGTGGTCAAGCCATTTAGCCTACGAAAATCTATGCAGAACCGCACCTTGCCGTCAGGTTTTGGCTGCAACGTGACGGGTGATGTCCACTTCACATAACCTTCAGTGATCATCCCTCTCTCAACCATGTACTTTAACTCCTCCCGTAAAGCTGGCAACTTTACCGGGGGCACACGGTAGGGCACTGACTTGAAGGGCACATTATCACCGACGTCCACGTCGTGCGTTACCTGAGTAGTGAGACCTGGGTGTTCGGCGAAAACAGAGGGGTATGACCTGAACAGGCCTAGGACAGCAGCACCCTGGTGCTCAGGCAGGTGACTTACAGCTTGCCTAGCCTCTTGTTCAGTATTCCCCGCCCACTGTTCCGCGGAAATGACACAGTCCCAGCTATCCTCCTCAGCAGCATGACTGTCCCCACCTCCTTCTCCACCCTGGCCGCTGCAGGCCAGCACAGGGACAGTGAGAGGCTCTGAGGGGCGTCTCACATACTCTTTCATGAGGTTAACATGACATAACTGATGTTTTTTTCTACGGTCAGGTGTTGCAACGAGATAATCAAGGTCGGACAGTTTCTTAGCCACCACATACGGCCCAATGAACTTGGCAGAAAGGGGGTGTCCAGGCAAAGGTAAAAGCAACATTACCTCCTGACCCACCGAAAACTCCCGAAGCTTCACCTTGGCGTCATACTGGTGCTTCATGACCGCCTGTGCATTAACCAAGTTATTACCTGCCGCTGCCATGCAACCTATAAGTCTCTCCCGGCTCTCAAGGATATATTTAAGTACAGACCCCGGCTTCTCTTCGCCCTCCCAGATCTCTTTCACCATACTTAAAGGTCCTCTCACATTATGGCCAAAGACTAGTTGATTTGGACTGAACCCCAGGCTCTCTCCTGGGACTTCACGTGCAGCGAACAGAACATACGGCAGACCCAAATCCCAATCAGTGTCATGTTCTGCACAGTAACAGCGTAGCATACTCTTCAGGGTCGAGTGCCACCGCTCCAAGACTCCCTGACTCTCGGGATGGTAGGCTGACGACACTACAGAACATATACCGTGCAACTGAAGGGTTTGCTTGAACAATTTGGATGTAAAATTGCTCCCCTGGTCTGACTGCACCTCACGTGGAAATCCATAACGGGAACAGAACAATAATAAGTTTTTAACAACTGCCTTTGCCGAGCCGTTTCTCATGGGGTATGCGTCCGGGTATCTCGTAGCCACATCCATGATTGTCAACAGGAATTTATTCCCACTACTAGTAGGCGGGAAAGGGCCAACCAAATCTACTACAACTTTGCTGAACGGAGGCCCGGTGACAGGTATGGGAAACAAAGGTGCCTTCGGGATTGTCTGGTTAGGCTTCCCCGTTGTCTGGCAGGTCGCACACCCAGCCACCCATGCACAGACATCAGCCTTGACCCCAGGCCACCAGAAAAACCTGCCCAATGCCGCCAATGTTCTTGTTACCCCCAAATGACCCGCCACCGGCACATCATGCGCCAGACACAATAAGGACTCTCTATACTTATTTGGAACAACCACCTGGTCTACTACCCTCGCACCGCCCTCCCACTTCGATTTGGGGTCTAGAAATCTGCGGTACAATATCCTGTTGAGCCTAAAGAAATCTCCCGGCTTCGCATCCCCATCTTCCTCCAACTCTATGGCACCATTGCTATAACGAGCTAGGCTAGCGTCTTGCAGCTGCTGCTCACTAATGTCCCTGGGCGTCAATGCATCAAGATGGTTTTGTAATAAGACATTACCCCGGCTAGTAGGCTCTACTGCCTTAGTGGCTCTCGCTACAGCTCTTGCCTCACGCGAAGTCTTACCCAACTCTGCCTTGTTACACACCATATCTGGGCCAGAGTCAACTCCCGTGTTTATTATAGGTCCAAGTACCGAATCACCGAGAAGTGCAGCAGAATCAATGTCCCTTTTCCTGCCCTTAGCAACCTTCTCCTGATCCTTCCTCCACTGTCCCCGAGGTTGAGTGCTAGGCTGTGCAGGAGCCGCAGAGCGAGATCGGGTTACCACACAGGCCATCTCATCCTGTTGGCACCTCCCAACCCATTCCCGATTCTCACCATCCACGTCGGCCGCCCTCTCGGCAACGACTAAGGGTGGAGTCCCGGAAGTGGGCACCGCAAAGTCGTTGCCGAGAAGAAGGTCGACGCCCTCAACTGGCAAACACTCAACGATCCCTACATCCAGCTCCCTGCACACCTCTCCCACTCTCAACTCCAACCTCACAAGTGGGTATGACCTCGTAGCATTTATACCCTGCACCACAACAACTCTGGCCGCATTTATCGGTTTCCCTGTGAAGTTCCTCAACAAAGTTTGCGAAGCCCCCGTATCCCTCAGCAAGTCAACCCTCCGTAGTTCACTCCCCCAGCTCACAAACCCGTGTCCCCGATGGCTACAGAAAGTGTCCCGGACAGGTGTCGAGCCTTCCGTACGCTTCTTTACCGCGTGTGCCTCAGCTGCTGACAACCTACCCCGGGCAGTTGCTGCAGCCTTCAGAGACACACCGATACTGTGAACCAATGACACCGGCTTAGCGGGAGTGTTACTAGGGCACTCACGTGAATAATGGCCTAGCTTCTGACATTTGTAACATTTCACATCCCCAATGGGCTTCTTCCCTTGTGCGGGCGAAGAAGGGGCCTGACCTTTAGTAAACGGGAGAGGCTTGTGTTTGTAGGTGTTATTAGGTGCAATGCATTTAGTGTGGTTATGTGTGTCATAGGATTTGTTATTATCGAAAACTCTGGTGGGTGGGGTATAGCGCCCCTTCTGCCCTGACTCAGCCCTCTGAGCGGCACCGCAACCACGAATCAATGATAATCTGAAGTCTGCCATCTTGGCAGCCTCCTCTACTGTCTTGGGACATTTTTCCTTAATGTTCAGCGTTAGATCGGTTCCAGTACATTTGTAAAACTGTTCCAGATAGAAAAGTTGCTTAATTTCCTCAGCCGACTCTGCGTGCTCGGACCGAAACCAGTTATTACCTGCATCTGTTAAGTCCCGTGCGTGCTCCATAAAACTGACGTCGCTCTTCTTATTCACGCCACGGAACTTCAATCTATAAGTTTCGGGTTGCAGTTCGTAGGCCCGGAGCACAGCCTCCTTCACCAGTCCATACACTACACTCTCGTCCAGTGACAGTGCATCGTAGGCTTTCAACCCCTTACCCACTAGACGTGATGAAACTAATGCTGCCCATTTAACCTCCGGCCAGTCATACTCACGACACTTCTTTTCGAAACGAGCAAAAAACTCAGTCACTGCTGTCTCATCAAATGCGGGTACCAACTTAATTAAATGCGAAAGTGAGTCTGTAACCCGGTGCCCACCACCGAGATGACGCCCCGTGGTCTCTACTCTAGACTTCTCGACATCCATTTCAGCCTGGTACCTGGTTGCATCCTGATTGGCTTGGATTCTAGCAACCTCTATGCGTTCTATACTAGCCTGTTGTATCTGAGTCTCCTGCAGCTTAAACTTAGCTAGTTCTAGCTGAAATAACATCTCAGGAGACAGGCCTGGGGGGGGAGAGCACAAAATGGGGGATCCACACCGAGACGTGTTTACGGGTAAGCCAGCTTGCCCTTGAGAACCCTCCTGCTGCATCGTGCTAAGACTCGCTGGCTGAGGGCCCAGCTCAGGGGTAGAGTGGAATGGAGGCTTGGAGGGAACCCCCCAAGACCCCACTCCACCCACCGCCCCATCGCCATCACCCAACAAACATGCCACCAAATTCTTCTTGGGCCAACTGTCAGGACAGTCCCGCCCCAAAACCGTGGCTAAACAGCGAAGACCGTAACAATCAATAGCCTGCAGGCGCTGTTCGGTCAAAGGTGTCTGCAAAAATGCCCGGGCATCCCTCTCTCCACTTATAACACTCCCCTCCCTAAACATCTGTTGTACTTGCTGGTTACTAGGCTGTACCGTGTTATCCTCCCCCGTAAATGATGAGTCATTAGACATAGTGCTGGTTATACAATTGCTGTTCATAAAAAAAAAAAAGTGCTTATTACTAATTGCAGTCTCGACTCACAAAATGTTAAAGATGCTTGAATGACTCTACTCTAGACACCCCCAACGAAACAATCTGCAAGTCCACCAATACAATAATGACACAATAAAAATTCCTCCAATATGCAAGAAAATTCTAGCCAGCTCTACTAGGTAGCATAGAATAGTTCTCCAAAAAACATGTGATAGGATACTACTGAATCTTGTGCAAGGTCGCCATTTTGTTACGGCTGGATCGGCAATACATATTCGGGATTCTTGATCGTAGGACAGAAATGGCTTATGTGACAACGACACGCTCGATTCCAGTCCCAAATACTATATGCTCCAGACAACAAAAGCACCAACGCCCTACAGAGTTATCGTCTATGGTAACGAGGTACCTTAACTCGGCGAAAGTGTACAACAGGGGTAGGCTATGAGGCTAAACTCCCTCAGACATTTATAGGTTACGTTATGACTAAAGAAATGCAATACTCAAGAAACTACGTTAATATTAAGCCTCTAATAATGTAGAATAGAAGCAGGCTAAAGGTATGACAGTGAAATGCTAAATGACAAATGTACACGCCTACTTGAAAGCGCGTGCACTAGAATAACTGTCCCCTACTAACATGCACTAGCATGTAGCATACAAGATGTTCATGATCCAGTAGATACCTAATAATACACATGGAAGGAACATAAACAGTAGTCACTTATTATAAGAATGAATCTATACTTGGAATAACTAAAAGGTTGCAGGCAACAGTACTGCGCCGGTAGCCTACTACCGCATAGGCTACTTCGCTTCTCTCACTCTGTCTCCCCTCTGAGTCCGTATGCGCCCTACGCAACGGAACTCCGGACACAGCAGCAAAACGACAGTGCAGTTAATTGATACATGAAAGTATTAATAGTGTTGTCTTGTGTGGTGAGTAATGTGTATTGTAAAGTGTTACATACATAAACTTAAAGAGAGCTGCAATGCATAGTAAAATAAAGATATATCCCACTCATCATCCCCATGTGTTCTAGCTAGCAGGCCAAGTCACAGGAACAACGAGTCCCAGCACCGAAAGCGAGAACCCAGGAAAAGACTGCAGAGAACACAAGGACAGATAAATTACGTTACTCTACTATACCGGCACTACGAGCGAGCTGTAGTCTCTGGTACTGCACTCGCTCCTGGCTCGGTAGGCAAATCAAGGCTAAGTCCTCGCCCCTCTACAGACAACTCCTGGGCATGGTCGGGCTCTTACACATGGCACTAGTCTAGTCACAAATTGGATGATGAGCTGGGCATATAACTCGTGAACATGTAGAACGTTCACCAACTATCCTCATCAAGAAGATCGCTGTTCACATTAACCCCTTAAATCTAATACATGTAAATATATGCTTGTCCTAAGAGTAATACGAGAGGTGAGTGCTGAAACTCCTTTAGGACCTCAAGGGAAGGGTATGCATTTAAATAGAGAGAAGAATGAAATGAGAGTAATGTCGTCAGAGAGAAAGAGTGCAACCGTGAGAAATTGGGAGAGAGGGCAAGGGATGTTAGAATCTCAAAGGTTCTAGGCAACCTGATCATGGAACACACAGCGAGCCTCCAGGCAATGTGCAGTACGACAACATGGGCAACCCAGGCAGCATATGCAGGCGGCAATGGACTACCAACCCTGTCGCACCTAGCTATAAGCGCAGGGCTGCCAACCGGTCCATACGTCTGGCAACCACCCCCCCGGCAGCGCGGCGCATTGCTACCCTCTCGCTCTGAAGTCTAACTCACTCTCTCTCTCTGAATTCCTATTGTCTTATCTATCAACTTCTCTATTGATACTACATATTAAATGGAAGGTCTCGACATGGCTTAAAACAAAACCCACCACTGGTTAGCACATGACGAGACCTTTGCAGAGATACAAAGAACATAGTTATACGTTGTCACACTCAATATAAGCAGCCAGCACGGCACAGCGGCACAGCGGCACCACGGCACCGCACCGCGGCGGCACAGTGGAGTACCAAGGAGTACAATCAGGTTAAGTTGCCACGCACTGGGTGCGTCACAATATATACTGTATATGGTTTTACCCAATGGTAGCTAATTGTTGGCAAAGATTAGTTAAATTAGCTCATCAATAATCCCTTACGCTTAATTATATATAAATATAGTATAATTATATGCAGACACAGCTGACATATAGGTCATTATTTGGTCATTAGATGCACAAGTGCAGTTCCATTTCACGCCATCAGAGTTTCTGGATTGAACGTATCTCATTATTTTATTTAACCCTTTCAAAATACTATTACGCATATTTTTAGGCTGACAGATATACGTAATATTTATGTAAACTACACCTAGCACTGATAATGAATATAGGGAAGATATCTCTGCCGAAAAGAAAATCAGTTTCACTACTAGTAAGACCCATTTGCTGCTCTGTTTAACTCTATTTATGCATATATATGAACTTTAGAGCTCACGAGAACGGGAGTCTGCAGAAGGCCGATTGGCCCACACAAGGAAGAGCCCTCTCATACCCAGTCCATCACTTCTATTTACCGATAGCAGTGCCAGACTATATTATTAACTCTCATATAATTTTAGTTAACCACATTAACAATAATTTAATGAAGCCTTCTTCCAATATTCTACGAGTGTAGTACGTCTCTGCTCTATCAGCCGTACTATGAGTACACAATAAGACCAGATAATAAAATTCCATTAAATTTACCATGGCCTATGGCCTTATCATAGCCAGTTTTTACCATACTGGCGGGAAGTTTAATTCCCTAGCAGTTGATTCCTCAATACTTAATCGAGAAATATGTAACTGCTCTGTCTCTTTTCTTTATTTCTATATGCTATGTGAATGAAGGAAACACAGGATAAAGCTGCCTGTAACAAGTGCCCCCCCTCCCCCCCAAGGTTGAAAGAGTGATAGAGAGGTGTGTTGGAAAGATGTGTGTTGTGTTTGTTAAGCGTATTGAAATGAATAGGAGGAGGAGGTGTATGCCTGCAATTTAGGAGGAATTGACCTTCGGCCCGGGCACTTTTGTGTTAAGTTTGATGGAGGTCTAGCAAGAAAACTGGAAGCACAAATGTGTAAATTAATTAATAAATAAAATATATACAAATATCTCCTTAAACTAATCGGTAATTTGGCGTCGGTGCAGTAAAGAACCGTGTCATGTTCCAAATAGGTATGCCAAAAATAGTGAACCCTAACCTCTATAACTCAAGATGAGCTAGGGAAAATGTGCTGTAAATGTCCCCACCTATTCCAGCGCTGACCCTTCCAAAATGGTAGAAATATTAGCTCGATTATTTTAGTTATTTGTGAGTTATTGAGGTTAGTGTTCAAGAGCTTTGGCGTACATATTTATAGCAGGGCATAGCTAATATTTCTACCATTTGGGAAGGGTCAGCCAGGAAATAGTTGTGGATATCTATATCCTATTTCCTCTAGCCCTTTTCAATCTATAGAGGTTAGGGTTAACGATTGTTGGCCTACCTATTTGGAACTTGATTTCTTCCCTCTCAAATAAGTCTTCCTAGGAGAGATTACAAAAACTATCAACAATATCTATTTAAAAAGAGTTTCGAGAACCTTGAGAGGAGGTTTTAGTTTGTCCTGGACCCACCCATTCTTCCTCATATTTATCCTCTTTAGTTTTGAGATATTAGGACGTTTGCCCAATTAGTTTTCCGACTTTATGACCTTTCGCCTAATTTACTTGCAAATATTTAGAGCTTTACTGTCATTTAGTTGTACATTTTTCTGACGAGCGTTAGCGAGCTTTCAATTTAGGGGACATTTATAAATGTATCTCGACGGGGGATCTGGGGGGTACTTTTTAAAAGTTAATGGAGGTCTAGAGAGGACACTAAAAACGCCCCTTTAACAGAGAGGTGCAAGACATTAATGGATGTATCTAAATGCCACAATTCTTCTCCTTTTCCCCACTTCTATAGTATCCCAGAGGATAAAATAAAATGGCTAAAATATTGAGATTACCACTTCCATAGGAAAATGAAGAGGATCGTTATATATACAAAACAGATTAACAAATAACCAGAATAGCCCCTTCAACATTATGACGCGTTTTAACAGTTTACTCTGGTTATCATTAGACGATTTTATACAGCTTATGAAGGATTTCTGTGGAATAAAAGGGTAAAGATTATCTATTTTAACTAACTGACTTCATTATACCCTTCCTAATCTGAATAAAATCGTTGGATAATGACAACACAAAAAATGCATCATCGCATTTTGAATAGGAGTAGCACCAAGACCATGTGGCACTTAAACGTAAATTAAAAACAGAAGGTAGTAAGCTATGGGAGCGTGAGGAGAGAAATTGAACTATGATGCAACGCTAAGGAAAGGGAGAAGGCGTATAGGAGTAAGGATCTGTTGATGAAGCATTGTTAAATGTTAATGATTAAATTGTATTGGAATATGATGTCTATTACCTAGCTATCTATTGGCGGATGACTTACTCCACTTGATATGAGTGGCCATACACAAATAACCCCCAAGCGGACCTGCCCCCTGTGAGAAGGACAACCCGTGCCAGTTTATTTAGGGACTTACAGGATTGACCACTCCGAGGCCTGTTATGTATCTCCTTAGCACTATTATCCTTCAGTGGAGCCCATCCACTAACCTGGTTCACTCTTACGTAAGTACTAGGCAGGACAGACTTGTATAAGGTTTACTCTCCTAGACGGGTTGCTAATGAGTCTGTCCATTCACAATGATGATACAGTTATGTTAATTTGGAAATATTGTATTAAAATACTGTATAGCCTGTACATATGACCCTATGCTGCTATGCATTCTCATTTATTGTTAAATGAATGCTGTTTACTTGAGGTGAATAAAATTAATAGATTCGTAAATGCTTTATTTGGGTTCAGATCTAACAAAAGAGTCAGTGCATGAACAGTTTTCCTCTATTTAACCCTTTGAAGATTATGGCACATTGTGCCAGTTTTTTAGCTATCATTAGACAATTATATAGAGTTTAGGAAGGATATGTGGGAATTAAAAGGGTAAAGACTTACAATTAAGCGTCTGACTCCCATATGCCCCTCCTAATCTGAATATAGTCGTCTAATAATAGCTAAAAAAATACGTCATCAGATCTTGAAATGGTTAATCAAATCATACTGTCTTAAAATTACGAAATATTGACATATGTGGTAAAAACAATTACACTTCGGAAAATGTTCTTCAGCTTATGAAAGTCGTCTGATAGTTCCTGATAGGGTCACTCGAACGCTTTTTTCCGGCAATTTTCCATGAGCAAATTTTTTTCTCGTAATAATTCTAGACTGTTGTGCAATGGTATCGGCAAGTAGACTGAAGGCAGGTTATGTTAGGCGGCTGAATTCTGATAAACCTTACATTTTGAGCCAGTAGACTACAATTGCTCGCAAAAATTGGTGGAAACAAATGTCATGTGACACCGCCGAAAGCTCATGACTGATTTGAGGAATTATGTTAAGGTTTGGAAAGCGACAGGTTACTGGGGATGAAACAGAAGGCAAACGTATTGGTGAATATTCGTATATTATATTTATATTTCATTGACATATTTGTCTTTCTTTCATTCTTTACTGATGGGGCAAGGCGGTGTCACACGATCGATTTTTCCGTCAAATTTTAAGGGCAATTGTAGTCTAGCAACTTCTAAAAATTTGCTCAATAAGAATTTAATTTCCTACCTATGATCTAGTTTCTGATTTTAATGCATCAAAATAGTACAAGAAATTACTTCATAAAAAATGACCGGAAAATGTGTTCGTGCGACACTACTGTTGTCGGGGCTAGAGCCACCCCCAGGCCCCCTTGTCGGAGCTGTCCTCAGCACGCAGGGTCTGTGTCGGCAACATCCTCCTAGACCTACACCCACGGCGGACTGACTCTATCTTTTTGTCCATCCAATCCAGCTGGAAGAGATTACTTTAGGATATATTTATGAGTAATGTATATGATTATCAGTCTACAAAAGATTATAGTTAAACTTTAATTTAATTAATAACACTAATCATTATTCCTATAAGTTTGTTTGTATTGCATCTTTTAAAATATCAGTAGTTCTTACTAATCAAAATCACAGTGCCCATAGATGTCAAGTTCTTTGTATATATGTATATATATATATATATATATATATATATATATATATATATATATATATAAAATAAATATATAGTTTACTTACCTGTTTATACAATCCCAATGAGAGCACCATGCCATACTTTTCAGATTTCATGATTGGTCGGACACATATAGACTTCCCTGTGTAGTTGGGATCACTGAAAATGCATATAATAGTAAGAATTATATATAATATTATTATTGCTATAATAATAATCTATCTATCTATCTATTGCCTGACGCCGTGATCCCCGAAGGGGTGGCCACGAACGAACCGCCCCCATGCACCTCTGTCCCCAGTCAGTCGACGCCCCTCCCCCCAACCAGCACCGCCTTCGTTCATGTAGTTCCTCACTCCATCCTTCCACCTCATATTCGGTCTACCTCTCCCCCTCTGTCCCTCCACCTCGCTCTCGTACACCCTCTTAGTCATTCTCTCGCTTTCCATACGTTCCATATGGCCGAACCATCTCAAGTTGTTCCTTTTCACACTTTCCAGCACATCTACCTCCACACCACACCTCCTTCTTACTTCCTCATTAGTCTGTCTATCCCTCCATGTAACTCCGCACGCACTCCTTAAGTAATTCATTTCCACTGCTCTCACTCTTGGTCTGAGTCTCTCAACCAACGTCCATGCTTCGCTTCCGTAAGTCAGTGTCGGGATTACCACACTGTCATGCAAGGACTTCTTCACTTCCATACTGACCACCCTATTTCTTGTTACTGCTTTTAGCGTTCCTACAACCCTCTTCCCCTGTTGTACCCTCTCCCGCACCTCTTCATCCATAGTCCCATCTTTACTCAACACACTGCCCAGATACTTAAAAGAGTTGACGATCTCCATAGCCTGACCGTTCAGCTTCACCTCACACTCTATTATTATAATAATAATAATAATAATAATAATAATAATAATAATAATAATAAAATAATAATAATAATAATAATAATAATAATAAATTCATATAATAGTAAGAATTATATATAATATTATTATTGCTATAATAATAATAATAATAATAATAATAATAATAATGATAGTTGTAGTATTTATTATAAACACCATACTAACTACACAAAGGATAAACAAACGACAGCTGGTCACAGATATGGAATTTATTGAGGAAAACGGATTGTTGCGTCTCTGATTATGAATGAATTGTCCTTTCTTAGTATCTGTTAGTTCCCACGACCACCTTAATATCAGTTGTCTTTTGTTCAGACTACTTAAGGGTTTTGGACTTTACACGCCAGATTACTATGAAGACACTTTGGGTTTGATTCCCGTTGCCCCCTAGAATCCCACATGCATTTCACAGTCTGACTTAAACCAGCCTGAAGCAACTGGATAATCTTAGAAACTCTTTAATCAAAACTTATATGTCAAATCAATCTGTCTCTGACACTGGTTTTCTCTTATGGGCGATTGATTTATGATCGCTTATAATTGGTAGCATGCTACGGTCATCTAGACTTAATATCAAATGGTACAACTTTCCCATACTACACCATGTAAATAATAGTTTAGGCGTTGATGTCCGTCAGCTAACTAACTATCCAGTTCCATTTCTAAGATAAATTCAATAGTGAGCCTAACTAGGCATATCTAAATGTGTTTCCTGCAGTAACTCCCTATTTTCTCATCCGATCTAATGTATCTAATACACCTCGTCGTACTGTTAGCAAATAGTCGGCGCTTTACAGTACTGACTATCCAATAGGGCAGTCTAACTGTCCGCTCTTTCTTACCTCGAGTGTATGTACACTAGCTTCTCAAAGTAAGTCCCTGTTATATCTAATCAAGTCTTACATATCTAATACACATTTCTTAAACTGTTAGCATGTGGGTGGCTCTTTTAAATGCAAATGGGCAGTCTACTGGTTGTCACTCTGCCTAAGTATCTATAAAGTAAGAGTTGGAAAAGTCTACGGTGGTCTCTAGATAATTTCACTACCTTCCAATGTTTAGTTAAAATCACTACCAGGAATTGTATTTCTAAACTAACTACCTATCTTATAATTAGAGTTATCGAAAATGCTGAGCCATGCCTATCAAATCAGAGCTATGCACAACTCCACTGTATTCATCATTAGTTGTCTAGTTCTTTCTTTAGTGTCAGCTAATATAGCTGCCTTGGTATTTACTGGGTGTGTCTACCATCTCATTAGTTTTGCCCTTAAGATACATGCGGGGCGGGGCCTGAAGGACCCTGAGCAAAATTACTGGTTTGTAGTATTCTTCTGCTAATCCCTCTTCAAGCTTCCTGCGTCTCTTCATCACCACACACTCTTTGCTGTAAGTCCAAGGCAGCCAGACTGGACTTCGTATACTTCGTCCACAACCATGCATTTCTCTGGATCTTGTATGTAGCCGAACGATGGAAGAGCAAACCCTGGGATACTTCAAATGAATGCTTGAACACTGGATACTCTTCTTCTGTTCTAGCGAGACTTGGTATACTTTTTCTTTCTCCGTTAACCTCTTCTTCTTCTCCTCCCCTGTCCCCTGGTTAACTTTCTCACCCAGCAACCCGTTATCTGGTACAAGGGCGAGTGAAGTAAAAAGGGTTCTGGATGGTTGATTTGCCCGGTTGCTGCCTGAGAGCCTACTGAATCCTTAGTTAGTTATTGAAAATAGGACTTCATAGGCTATTCTGGATTATATAGCAAGCACACTGTAAATCAAGAATAGCGTTAAGACTGGAGTCCCTTTTCGAGAACTCCAGTCCCTCGACTCTCTCCTGCCGCCCGGCGCCTTATATACCTGTCCCGTCACGCCAGTTTGTGAGCTTATTTTTTATTTTTTATTTTTTTTCTATATTCCAACTACTCTCTCTCGGGAATAGGCTGATAGCCTTTACACTCTACCGCTGAACACGTTGAGGCCCGTGAGGTCTTGTTCCAGCCTAGGGAGTGAGACATGCGAAGCCTCACGGCTCGAAGCAACTCCATCTCTGAAGCTGCTCCGCCTCTATGCTTCACAGTCTCATCCCCCAGGCTCGGACCCTCACTCTCAGAACGCCACCTATTGAGCAATTAACTCACTAGGCATTGCCCCCCTGTAGCATATTTTTGAATATGGGAATATTCATACAATGCTATTTAATCAGGGAACAATGAGGGTATTTATTTGGCATTTCGGTGTGCTGTGGTAATGCACTGATACTCTAGGTACAGCACAAATTCCATCCCAATAATATCTTCCCATTGACATATTGGGATTCGAACCCGGGTCCATTGGATTACCAGTCCAGTGGCAAGACCACTCCGCCACACCTCCC